>VZRL01006641.1:0-28749 GCA_013397895.1 Origma solitaria
AAGGCAAGCGGGGCTTTTGAGTCCCCGGTAAGGTGCATAGAGGCAGAGCCCAGGCCTGTGGCCATCCTGGCCAGGTGGGCTTCAATCTCCCTTGCCCTCTCCTGTCGGAACAGGGCTCTGAGTGAACACTGGGCTTTTGCCATTGCTTTGTGAACACTCAGGAGGTTTTGGGGGCGTAACTGAACTTGCTAGAGACAGAATCGATTCATAGGAGAGAGTTGTTTATGCATTTTAAGAGATTATCTGAGAAACAACTTCAATTCCCACACTAAATCTTGTATTTTAACGTGTGTGATGATTCCCTCAAGTCGCTTTGTTTGTACCTCTCAGTCAGGCCCGTGGTGCACAGCCAGGCCGTGTCCCAGTGAGCGCAGGCCCATGCATGGAGCTGGTCCAGCTGGTATGCTGCCAGCGCACAGCTATCCACCCCACAAAGAGGGATCTGCGTGCAGAGGCAACCTCCAAATCACCTCTTTGTAACTGTTTGAATTGATTGTTGTGGTGTAAATTTAAAATACCATGCCAAGAGCAGGTTCTGCAGATGGTGACTTTCAGCTGAAACACTACTCTTTTTTTTTGTGTACATGTATCAGATTTCCTGTGCACTAGAACTTGCTTATAATGTTGGTAATTCTGTGTACATTTCTAAAAATTAAAAAAATTATAATAGTTTATGTTTCTATGTTCTGTTCATAAATGGACGGCATCAAATATTGCACTTACTACTGGCATGGTCACAGCAGCAGGAAGCCTTTCTGCTTTTCAAGCTAGAGTCACTGATTTTAATTTGGGGGGCACAGTTTCATTTTCTTCCTGAAGGATGATATGCAGATTTATGTGTGAGCAGGAAACTGGGGTTCTGTTTCCTCATGTTTTGTATTGCCCCTTCAGTGAAAAGGAAAGGAGAAGGCTTTTGTTATTTAAAAAAAGAAAATGCTTTAAAGTTCTGTTGTGGTCTGCAAGAGGTAGAAGGTGAGGCTTGTTGAATCTGCAGAGAATTCTGACACTTAATGAACTGGAATTAAGGTATAAAATTGCTGGGTGAATTGGTTCTTGTACAGGTGGCTCATGTAGATATTTGTCATTAGCAAACTGTGACAAGAACACTTGTGTAGTAGATCCACTGCCCTTGGAAACAGAGACCAGCTGCCCCTCCATCCAAACTTCAGCTGTGTCAAAAGCAAAGTTAAATATTTAGGCTTTATTTTGGGGAACAGGCAATGAATGATAGGTTCAGAAGGAAGAGAGGCCAAAATGAAGCTCCCATGTTCAGTCACAAAAAGCATGGACAGTTTTCTAGGAGCTGTGGGATTTTGTTGGCCATGGACTCCTGGACTGGAGGATTGATTAAACCTCTGACCTAGGCAACCAAAAATTAATAGATAAGAGAATCACTTGTGGAATGGTAATGCAGAAATTAGGAGCCTGTGGGGGATCAGTCCCACCTGGATGCAGGTGCCGTGGAAGCAGCAGCCTGTGTTCAGTCAGTGGCAGCAGGAACAGCCCAAGCTGTGACACCACAACAGGTACAGATATGACTTTAAAAAGATGCAGTATCTCAAACCCAGCAAGCCTGAAACATGATGATGGAATGGAGCATCACCAGTGTGAGCAAGTGGCACGTTCCAGGTGAACTGAATTAACTGATTTAACTGATGTTCCCTCACCTAACCCAGGTCTAGGTCTATTTGCAAACCTCATCCTCTTCCCTGAAAGGATGGGCCTGATCCGATGTGCTGAAGGGAGATAGAGACAGAGAGAAGTAGCTGTGCCCAGCACAGGGGAGTGCACAGAGAGCAGAACCCCGAGCTTTGATGTGTGCAGCACATCTGGGAAGAGGGAAACGAGTCAATGTCTGTACAGATTCCCAGTGTGCTTTAGGGGGTGTCACACAACAGGAAGTGTTTCAGGAAGAACAGGCATTTTTATATCCTCAGGACAATGTGCTCTTGTGGTTCTGATGGTGGATCAGAATGAAAAGCTAAATTTGACAGACTAAATTTGACTGTAGGTGAGGGATGGCTCAGCAGAGGGCCTGGGGACCTGTGGTGCCAGCCAGTGACTGGGCACTCAGCCACAGCAGGAACACCCCAGACTATCACGTGTGTACTGTGGAAGTATAAAAAAGCCGAGGTGTTCTTTGTTCAGGATCCCTCCTCAGAGGCACCAGCTCAAGCTCTTACTGTTCCATGATAAAATTGTTTTAAGGATGCAGTGGTCTGACACTCTGCTATGGAGTATATTCCACATTTCCAGTCTTTTGGGCATTTAGGAGCTTTTGATTTCCTTTTGCGCCCAACATAAACAAACCCCCCAAACCACACAAATATCTCCTTTACCATTTCCTCCTTTTACTTTCAGCTGATTTTTACATTGTTCTATTTGCTCTGCTACCTTGTCGTCATCTTTCCAAAATTCCTGGGCCTGTTCAACTCTGGCCTGGGATGGTGCACGCATTTTGTTTAGTTCTGTAGTAATTTATCCCCAGCAATCCTGCCGACCACACTGTCTTAGGTTACATGGAAGGTGTAACCAAGAGTATGTATTCTGTTCCCATCTCCATAAGCTGTTAAACCAGGTGGGGCAGTGTTCTTTATGTTCAGCATGACCCAGCCCTGCTAACACCATCGGGGCTCTCTCTGCTCATGGCCATCGAGGGCTCCGGGACTGACTCACAGATTCCATCAGCCATTGTGCGATGCCCTGCCCACAGGGGAGGAGCTGAACATGCCTACCTGCATATAAGCTGAGACTCTGGAACACCAGGCTACCTTCTCCACTGGATTCCCAGAAAAGAAGAGCTCAAGAACCACCACTGGACCTCCAGAGACCAACGAGACCTTTCTACAAGATCACCACTTCAACAAGAGCACATCCATCACTCCAACGGGACTGCAGCCACCATTTAACTGCACTGCTCCCACCACCCTAACAGGGTGACAGGTTGTATTCTTAGACAGTTTAAATCGTTGTTTCTGTATTATTGCCTTGCTCTAAATATTAGTAAAGAACTGTTATTCCTTTTTTCCCATATCTTTTGCTTGAGAGTCCCTTGATTTCAAAGTTAAAATTATTTGGAAGGAAAAGGGGTCATATTCCCTATTCCAGGGGAGGTTCCTGCCTTCCTTGGCAGACACCTGTATTTCAAACCTAGGCATACACCCATTTAGACGTTGCAAAACCCTAACTCTGGGTTGCAGTATATGAATCACACTCCAGTGTGTGAGATGGCAGAGCATGAGAGCAGGCACTGAAGAAGGAGGCATTTGGCTACACTGGGTGCACATTGCACATTTTTCTACTCAGGGTTCTTCTAGTGATATTTTGGTGATTACCCTACCTTACCACGTGTTAGAACTGAACTGGCTGGTGGGCTTGAGGCAAGAAAGAATAGCCCTAATGGTTACAGAGCTGAACAGTACCACAGCAGTGGAGGGGTTTCTCCTGTATGGCACAGTGGGGATCTAAGGATTCTGCACCTCTGATGTGACTGTGTGGGAAGTCTCAATAGAGATAATGAGTTTTCAGTGCTTTACTGCAGTAGTTCTTGCAGGGGAGGCTGCTGCTGATATGGAGGTGACCCTCCAATGGGAGAGGAATTCTCTGGAAGAACAGATAAAGCAGTAGAGGCCAGCTGGGTCTTGCTGTCCCATCCTGCTGCAGGAGGGTTTGGTCAGGATTTGAGTGTCAGCAGGGCAAGGCAATGCTCCTGACGAGTGTAAAGAGAAATCTGCCCACACACCACCTCCAGCTGCAGGGCTGTCACACAAAGCTGAGTCAGATTTGGTGCATGAGGACCCCAAAAGGAGCATTTGCTGTTCAAGTATTTCATAGAATTATCATTGAATCCTGGAAAGGACCTTAAAGCCCATCCAGTCCCACCCCGTGCCAAGGGCAGGGACACCTCCCACTATCCCAGGTTGCTCCAAGTCCTGTCCAACCTGGCCTGGGACACTTCCAGAGATCCACAGACAGCAACAGCTTCTCTGGGAACCTGTGCCAGGGCCTCCCCACCCTCACAGGGAGGAATTGTTTCCCAATATCTCATCTAACCCTGCCCTCTGGCAGTGGGAAGCCATTCCCTGTGTCCTGTCTCTACAGACCCTTGAGTGAAGAGTCTCTCCTCATACTTCTTGTAGGCTCCCTTCAGGTACTGAATTTAGTCACCCAGTCTGCATCACTTGGGTCACAAATTAATTAATAGGTTGCCGCTGAAGTTTGTAGGCTTGATTATTCCTTCAGATGGGCTATTTTGGCTTTATCCATGATGGGTTCAATGAGATGTGGTGGCCAGTTTGGCCATAATTCTAAACACACTTGTCAGTGCACCAAAAATGTGTTAAATAAAAAAGCTCCCAGTTCTACACTATCCTGTGTAGGGTAATGGGCTGTGTGTAGGTAGTTTTTCAAATGCCAACACTTGACATTAACTTCAGAAAGGTTATAGTAGCTGGAGCTAATGATATGTGAGAGCCCTTGTTGATTACACTGATTTAAACAATACTGCCTTGGTTCTACACCACAGGTGTCTTGGGGTGTAGAAATAAATAGCTAAAGTACATGGCTGAAATAAACAGCACCAGAAATTGGAGCTGCCTATTGGAACTATTAACTGTAATAAATTCAAATAATTTCTTGGGAAACGAAGACACTTTCAAGTGCATTTTTAGTGTTCCCAAGCCCGACTGCTAATGCGAACATAGAACTGCTTGTCATATTGCCTTGCCTCTTTGCAAAGCTGGATTTGCGTTTGTGATTCACAAGTGATATTTTCCTTTCAAGTGTGCCTATTTTAGGATGATTCTGCCAAAGTAGCTGTTTAATTTGAATTTGATATAAAATCATCCAACAGTCAAGGCATGTATAAATTATCTATATTTCAAACTGGTCTATTTTTAACTCTAAGTCACTTACAGAAACGAATAAAAATATTTCGGAAAAGGATAGATTCTTGTTTAACTACTTAAATCTGTCAAGCTGGATGAACTGTTCATTCTGCAAACTGGCATTCCAGTCCAGATCCTAAGGCTGCAATCCATGATGACGTCCCAGTTGCTTCTGTTTTATTAGATAAAAATAGCTCTACAAAGTGCATTGTAGGTAGTAAGGTTTTGATTACTGTTTTAGTATTATTATATCACACTTCGTTACACAGGTATTTGCTGAATGTAAGTATGGACAGAACCATATCCTTATGAAGATTTCATAATGAAGTGTTTTTTCACTTAAGATCAATAAAAGTTTAGCTAACAAGGTAAAATTTTACTCTTATGTAATGCACTTAAAATGCCACAATTAATTTTCTGTTAAAAACAGAAGCTTTCTTAGCCAAAAAAAGTCTAAATTAGGGCTTGATGACTACTGCTCACTACAGTGCATTTCTCTACTGCAACACCTTTGGTTACAATTATTTAAGAAATCTAAAGGAAAATACTGTCTGCTGTTAATAACAGATCTCAAGATCTGTTCATTATTACACTTGGTATTATTTCAAAATTTCTGAAAGGAAAAGCAGTTTCATAGGTTCAGTCAATATTTATTTTCTGCAAAGTAAAATCAAGTATCATTAATGTAAACAGATGTAATACATAAATATTAACTCAATCCATTAAACCTTTGTGGATCATGGCACTGAACTTATGGCAATCGTATAACTTGAAAACAATGTTTCTTGCCAATAACAGAGGTTTCTAAATCAATAAACACATCTGAGAACAGGAGAACCCTTCACAATATAAAAGCACAGTACCTGAAACCAAATGCTACAGAGAATGGTCACATGGAGCTGTTCTTTAAAACTGTGTTGATTGAACAATTGCCACTAAAACTCTCTCTAAAAAAATAAAATTATTTGTTAATAACTTCTATTACCTAAACTTAGGTAGGTCATGCCAGGTAGCACAGAATACAGTAGCTGGAAAATGCAAAATAATTTGGTAGGCCCATCTACTGCTTCAACAGAGCTGTGTAGAAATCAAGGATACTCTGTTCCTTCTTTAATCTTTTTCCTTTTTTCTTCCAGTGCTTGTTTAAATACAGTTTTCAAGGTATTGTAAACATATGGTCCATTCTCCGAATCAAAGCTTGTCTAATAAAAGAGAGAAGGTTCAGTTCAGTTGGATGCCATACAGCAAAATGCAAAGTAGATGCACAACATTTTAAAAAAATACCTTTGAGATTTATTGAAGAAAATATGTTTATATGCTTAATGGTAAGTGTTTTCAGTTTTATGCTGACTAGACACTAAAATAAACCAGAAGAAGGAGAAATGTCGTGATTGTTTTAACAGGCAGATTTACAAGAAATGAGGAAGCAGCATGGTGAACATTCTGTTCAAGTTCAGATTTCATTGGCTGAATCTGAGAAGAAATCTGAGCTGAGCAATAGCTTCACCTGTGACTGTTATTGAATGAACCCAAAGCAGAAATTAGTTACTCACATCCTGTATTACAGGCCTGGAACATAACTGACTTGCAGTGTCATTTCAGAAAATTATTTAATCTGATGGAAAGACTTTAAGTAGTACAGAATTCACCAAAGCCTTTGGTAAGCTACTCCCAGTGATTAGTTAGTGTCACCCCTTAAAAATGATCTTTTCCCTAATCTGAAGATGTCCATGAACTGGCAGTGGTCCAGAAATAGAAAAATGAGACTCCAGGATTAAGGTTGTGGTTACAGAAATTAATTTCGTTGTGAATATTTCCTACCCTTTATGTAGGTGATTATTATAAAATATAAACTCTGAAATATATAAGCTTCACAATGAAGTGTGAAGGAATTACTGTAACCTTTCTCACGGAGGCCTCCTTCTGTTGATTGATTCACCCTTCAGGATTTAAACCAAGTAAATACAATGTCATGGACAGTTATTTATGATTACTTGCCTTGGTGAAAGCTTTAATAGCACGAGTAAGTAAGGCCTCCTCCACATCAGCTGGCAGCACTTGCAAGTTCACCACACAGTGTAAAATACAAAGGATAGTCTGACTCTGTTCCTGGTGGGTAAAAGGAACACCAGCTCATTAGAAGAAATATTTCCATGGAAAGCATTTTAGCACTCAGGTTTTAACTGCCGTTTAAACATTAGGTTGTGCTTTCATGTACTGAAACCTTCAGGTGCAGGAGTTAGGGAATTCCCACCAGCCTGAAGAGCCTCTACATAATTATTTCAGTCACAATGGGAAAACTCTTCTCCTGAGTACCATGAACTGGTCTGAGAATTTCTAGGAATTTCTGGGAATTTCAAGATCCCCTCCATGTTCCTGTGAATTGGCATAGCAAAGGTGAGATTTGATCTTTTCAGCCCAAAATGCTGTGCATATTTAGGTTTCTTTTGCCCATCTTGCACCCCTCGCTGTCCTTCCAAGTCTTCGTCACCACTGGAAGCTGGCAGAAAGACATCTGAGTAGTGCTTGCAAGGAGAAATAAAGGGAGAAACAGATCTTTGTGGCTGCTCCTTCCCATCCCTTTTCCAGCTTCATGAAGGGAATGGAGCATCTGTCACAAGCAGCCTGCTCTAGGTTAACTAGAGGTTTTGAGCAACTAGGTTTTGAGCAAGACACTTGGACTAGAAGATATCCAGAGGTCCTGCAAAAACAGCTATTGTGGAATTCTGAAATAATATAGGATAAGGAAAGAAAATATTTTTTTAAAAAAATTGTTCCTTTCCCGTTCATTTATAACAGGTGTCAAGCAGTTTTTGTCTAATACAAATCGAAAGTTAAAACTCTAATAGAGTGGAAGAATGCTTTAGGAAGAAACACAGTGTTTTCAGATGAACTTGGGAAATCTGAAAGTTGTGTCATGAAGATGGAGACTGCATATGAACTTCTGACCACCTATTAATCAGAAGCTGTATTTTTGGGTATCTGGAAGAGATAAAAGTGGCTCTGTTTTCTTCATAAATACTTGGGAAACAAAGAATTCCCAGAGAGTTAGAAAATCTGTGTAATTAAGAGATCAAGAATGGAGAATTTTATTTATTTTTTAATTTACTTTGTATCTAACCTTTTGGGGAAAGCACAACTAAACAGTCTGGATCAAAAGTAACTGTTTTGCATAGGGATTTGAGAATACAGGTGACCACAGTTCTGAATTCTGTGGAAGAAATCGGCCTGGCTTCTGATTCTCTGAATTAGCAACTTCTTCCTATTCCTTGCCCCAGCTCTCCCACAGTTGCCAGGTGGGACACAGCCACTCATGGAGTCACAGAGCAAAGGTTTCTCATCTTTGCCTCTAGATATCCAGCTGCAGGATTAGCAGGGAAATGTGCTGCAGTTGAGCTGCTACTGAATCGTGTTCCAAGACTATGTCTGGTATTTTTCTTGTCATATTCATTGCCATAGTATTGATTGTGACAATATAGTATTGAGTGACAACTCACACAATTTGATACAGAATGGACTCTCATTCTGATTTTTTAAAAGTGGCTTTTAAAAAGTGCAATTCCCTTGCTTAAAGTTAAAGAATGAATTGTCAGATCCAGTATGTACCTTTCTCAGCAAGTAGAGGGTATCCTGGGATTCTGTGCACTTTTTTGCCAGCATGTCAATATCGTCTTTGGATATAATAGGTTCTTTCAGTTGCTCTATCCACGACCACATCAAGCTGCAGAGGATAAAAGGATCTCTCTCGGTGCAGATTTTATCCCAAGCTCCATCTCGAGAATTCAGTTCTTTCTTAAAACAGAAAAAACAAAACAAAACTGAAAATGCATCATCTATTTACCTTTGCCAACATTCGCTTTGATTGTAGCAGTACTCGGCTGCTTATGTTCCACCAAAAAAAGACTTAAGAGTTATCAAAACAATTAGTATTTTTTTCCAGAGTATCAACATTAATCAGCAGTAAGACAAGTGATTCTTTAAAACAGAAGGATGACACAAGCAGTGCAGCTGAGGACCTCCCAATACTCTACTGCAATACATAAACCAGCTTTGCATTCCAACTTAAAAGCAAATATTGCTAAGAGGATTTGGGTTTGAGGATAAGCAATTAAGTTTCTACTAAATTCTTTTTCTTTTACTCATGAATCCTCTGATTAGTTCTGAGAAAGCACACTGACGAAAACCAACTCAAACCCTTAAAATCTGTACTACTTCTGTGCCACCAGCAGCCACGTTACAACCAGAGAGATAATGGCATCAATTTCCCCCAGTTAGGAAAATGAACATAACCAAAAATGAGGTCTCTACCCTCCTGCTAGAGACCGGAATTTGTAGGAGAGTTTTGCCAGCCTTCGAAAGAACTGACCCGTAACTGACAAATACACTAATTTACTGGATGTCTTATAAACTGCTATCCCAATGTGCCATTTCAAAGCTCCATGTGACATTTCTGCAATTCCAGGAATTCACTGAGGTGAAATATGCAGAGCCTATAACATGGAATTAAGTTAAAAATTACCTGCCACATTTCTACCTTCTGCTTCACTTCATCCTCTCCCAGAAATTCATTTATATCTGCAAGTGCTTTGGCTGCCAAAACTCTTCGGGCTTCCAAACTTAATTCTGACTGCAGAACAATGTGTGGAATTGTTTCTGACACATCTCTGCTACCTTGGCTTTCATATCCCATGGAAAAGTCCACTTTAGAAGAAGAAGAAGAGTCAGAGTCCTCGGAGAGACAGACTCTTCTGCCATAAATATTGGTCTTGTGTTCCTTCCTATGACCAGTCTCATTGGCAAAGTTATGCCTTGGCATCCTGGGTTCCTTGGGATTGTGGATGGATGCGAGGCCTGAAGCAAATGTCCTGCTGCGTTGTACTTCTTTGGTAGAGTTCCTTCTGTGATAAAGTGAGGATCCATCCTTTCGCCCACCCAGATTAAATTTCCCTTGACTCCAGAACATGCATGTGTTACGCACTAATGCTTCTTTGTTTAGCTCCAGCTGTGGCTTTGCTTCACCTGTGGCAGAACATTCCTCCCCACTGTTCTGCTTCGCTTTGTTCAGTAAGATCTGAGCAGGCACTGTCCAGACAGTGTCATCTTGCTCGAAAAGAAACTCAGTTCTCCTTAAATCTGACTCACTGTAGCTCAGACGCCTTCTCAGATGAGTAAGAGGCTGAAGACATTCGACATTCCTTCTTGTACAAAGAGAATCACATTCATGTCCCAGGGAGAAGTGAGAGGCCTGGGTATCCAAAGCTGAGTGGGTGTGGGATGAGTCTGACGTGTCGCTGTCCTGCCTGGCCAGCTCCCGGTCGAGCTCTGTGGACGCCAGCTGGGACACAGTCTTCTCAATCTCAGCTGAGAGGTCTGGGATGTCCAGCAGCTCTGCCTTGATCACCTGTCTGTTTTCAGCCAGGTCCAGCAGCAGCTTGCAAACCAGATGGATCAGTTTTGGCACGTGTTTGAGGTGCCTGCTCTCGTAGCCGTGGAGCAGGTGCCTCTGGCGGGTCAGGTACTGCGACAGGGTCACTGCGTGTGCCTTGGGCTCACAGCACGCAAAGACATTGCGCAGAGGGACCAAGAACTGAGTGAACTCCCTGATGCACAGTAACTGCCCCCTGGTCTGGATAGAATTAGGCCTTTTTGCTCTGACAAAGAGAATTGCTTGGTCGGCACTCATTCTTGTGGCAAAAACTAAGTAGCAAGCTATTAGAACACCTGGAAAATACAAAGAAATATAAGATGAGTTAAGGAACTGTCAGAAAACAAATACTCAGTGGAAATATGGGTAGAAATATATTCCTGTCAAAATCATTCCAGATCAGGAATACAATATGAGTTCTGAAGAAACAACCATGACATCTTAAATGCTGACTTTTTTATCAAAAAAGTGTTTTTCTACCTTTTTCATGTTCTTATGTTCCTAACAATTATTGTATTTCAATATTTAAATATTGTTTGAAGGACGGCTTCTTTTTTTCTTTTTTAAAATTCATTAGGAACAGATAAAAGTAATTCTAAGTAATATCTTTTCTTACTTTTGATGCTACAGGGCCAATCTGCATATTCACTGATTAGTATTCCTGTATATTTTGATTCTGATTCTTGAAGTAAATGTAGGACTGAATTTAAGGTAAATTAATATGAAAATAGATTTTATTTATTAAACAGATTGAAATATGTTATCTGGCAAGAAGTCATTTGATTTTTAATGTGTATCTACTAAAGCAGTAGACCACAGACTAGTAGTCTTTCACATCCCATGCTATGCTCACCCATTAACACAATCAAATTATAAGAAAAGTTTTAAAGACATCAAGCAGTAACTCTTGATTTCTTTAGATAGAAATAATATAGGTAAAGATACAGTGTCCTCTACTGTGTGATGCTGTTACTTAAATGTAATTGCATTTGAAGAACCACAAGAGAATAAAGCCTTTCTCATTGCATTGCAGTGGGAGCTCACCACAGCCTCTCCAGGAGTTCCACCATTCGCAACCATGGGAGCAAGGGGGGCTTCTATGGGAAGGACACAACCAAAAAGGACGTGAAAGAAGCAAATGAAATTTTAGGTGCTCCACCAAATCTACCTGATCCAACAATGAGTGTCAGGTTTCTGAATGTGTTATAAATACTCGACAATGAAAGTGTACCAGGGGAATTTTTCTTTTCCAAAAGCAGCTGTCATATTTGAATGTAATGGAACCATTATACAGACTAAAAATTTCTCTAACCTTACAGGTCTTTGGTTTTAATAGACTAAAACTGATCTTCTTTAGCCATTGAGGGCATTTGGACAAAGTAGCATAGCACTTTTAACGATTTTATAGAGGTACATCTTTCAATGATATAGAATCTAACCCAGTTATTAATGGTTTATAACCAGAGATGGTTGGAATTTCTGCAGGAACTCTTGTGCTGCTCCTGCATGGAAAATGTACCTGTCCTCCCGAGTCCTGCGTGGCAGTGAACGGCCACCCTCCCCTCCTGCAGGGCGAATGTCATCACTTTTACCATGTCAAGGATAGTGGTGAGAGATGCCACTCCATAATCCTTCCATCCAAAATTATAAAAATAGACTAAAATAAAAAGAGAGACAGTGATTTTCTGCCACAATGAATGGGAAATGTGTAGTACTATATGCAGAGGAGAGATTACTAGTAAGAAATTATAGTACTAAAATTGCATAATGGAGCTTAAAATCTGACTACATCTTGTTTTTAAGAGATTATTTTCCCATTTCAGTGCATGCTTGCTATTGAAATTTGATAGATACGTGAAGCTAGCAAAGATTTGTCAAACTCAAGTTCAGCTAGAATGTAAAAGGTGTACCAAAACAGTGATTCATGCAAAATTATATATAATAAAATAATAATAATAAAAGCAATATATAGGAAGAGGGTAATTTCTTCTTTTCAGAAATAAAAGCACTTCTTCAGTTACAGCTGCTTCTTACAGAGAGGCACTTTCTCTCTTCTCACCATAATACTAGAATACAAAAATACTGTCAATACAAGTGTCCTCGCATGAAATAACCTTTTATAGTCTAGATAAGAAAATATGAGTGTACCAGAATGTAACACACTGTTAATGGTTCAGATATTTGTGAATGCAGAAGAAAAAGGAAAATTTAACTGCTGTCCTTCCTTTTTTCTAAACACCTGAACACAAACCCTCCATCTCTCTCTGCATAATACACAGTCTTCAATAAGGTGTTATTTACTCTTGATCATATTTGCCAGGTTTCATGTTTACATCCCACTTTGTGCAATGTTTCCTACACAGCTGCATTTAACACACAGGAATTCAAGTAAAAATATCCTTAAGTGCCAAACTCAATAATGAATGAGGAACAGCAGCAGGAGGGAACTTACTTCCAGCCTCCATAAAAGCTTCAGGAAGGTAGGTGAAGCCGCTCTCCTGCTCCAGTGGGTTCCCACAGCTTGCGTGCTCCCCAGGACGCTGAAGGTTAATTATGGTTTTTATGCCGCATCTTAGGGAAGGAATAGTCAAAGTATTACATGCAGCCAAAATCTCATTGTCCCTTACTTTCTGAAATACACATTTATTCTTAGTGGAGAATAAATTTTTACCTGTAGAGCGTTAAAATGAAAGGATCTTTATCAACAATCCAAATCTACGTTGAAAGAGAAAATGGATCAGGAATTACATTAGCAATACTTACAATAAATAATGACTAAAATTGTTACCTTTCAAATTGCTCAATAATGTTGTACTTTTCAATTAATTCTGTTGAGGGTCGAGCCATAGCCAGGATGTTATCTGTTATCCTGAGAAATTAGAGAAGTAAATAATACTGTTATCATGAATAATTTCCTGGGTATGAGTCTTCCAAAGTAAGAATACCATTATATTCAAGAAAGAGAGAAATACTTTGATGATTAATTAGAAATTACTTTTTAAAAATTCTACTATGCCATAGCCTTAGTGATAAACCTTATTAAGCTGATACAGATAGAACATTATCAAAAGACAATTACTGGAACTGCTTAAATGCCAGGACATAAGTAAAAATTCCTTTGAATAGGAATCTCAAGCCAGATCCCTATTTGTCCTTTTAAGGTTTGTAAATGCTGTTTAAGGATTTGCTGTTAGGAAAAAAATCAGTAGGAATGTAAAGATACATTTCATGTGAGTCTTGCTGCATATGGACATCCTTCGGAACACATGCCCACATTATTTCATCTGCAGGAAATGCTTTTACTTTTCAATTCTGTTATTAACATGTTTAATTAATTCTTCGTAGCCCAGAACAGCTCTTTTATAATTCATAACAGATAGGTATTTATTCTTTTGGATCTGAACCAAACTCAATATAAGCCAACAGAAACCTTCTGTGGTCTTTACTGGGCTGTGTACAATGGCCACTATGTCAAATTCTAATTCTAAATCAAATTCACATTATGTTTTACACTTGGCAGCTGATTTAAAAAAACAAAACAAACCACAACTATTTTGCTTTGAGTTCTGTCCTATAATAAACACAACTGCTGCAGTTACATGTAGTGGGAGGATGCTGAGCTGCTCACCAGGAGGAGTAGAGCCCCTTGATGGCCTGCTCGTGGTCGGCCCAGCGGGAGGGGTTCTCGTACTTGCAGGCGCGGCCCCCGCAGGCCATGGAGCACTGCATGTGCCCGGGGATGACGTGGCGCAGCCGCTCCCCCACCTTCGTGTACTTGGCCGTCGGGCGCCTCGAACTCCCTGTGACACAGGGAGAGCCAGGGTTAGCAAGGGGGCTCACTCACAGCATCTCAACCATGGATGAACTTACAAACAGCATAAATAGATGGAATATCTATTCCAGGCTTATTTTTCAAGTAAGGATTCTGAGGGGAAAACATTGCTTGCATTACTGCCTGTTAGTTTTTCTGATGAAGTTAGAGGTGAGCGAGATCCTTTGCAGCTGAAAAAAAGTCACACAGTCCTCTTCAGCCTGAAATCCAAAACAGTTAACCGTATCCTTGGTGTATCCGTGAATGTGTGCTTCTATTTTACCTATTGTTTATAACTGAGCTGTTAAGAGTAAAAAGCATGTATTAATACTTGAATAAGGAATCAGTGAACAAAATATAAAATACAGGAAGAAAATTAAACTCCACTATTTTATCCACACATAACAAACACAGTTAACAGAACAAAAGTATAGTAAATACTGAGAAAATACCCGGAACTGCCAACAGTCTTAATTAAAAGTACTTTACTTTTTTTTTCAGGAAAAGTTGCATCCAGCTCCTCGGGGCTGAGCGACGACAGAGCCACCATGACCCGGTGTGTGGACGAGGAGAGCAGCTCCACCACAGAGCTACGGCGCCGCTGGCTGAGGCGGAGAAGGGGATCTGAGGAGGAATGCCTCCGCCCCTGGAAGAAATGGCTAAAGATGCTGACAGCTGAGCGCCTGCGGGGGGAAGGCTGCATGGCTGCCTGGCCCCAGCTCCGCCCGGCGCCGCTGCCCAGGGCGCTCTGAGCCGAGGGGAAGTTGCTCGGCGCTGAAGTTGCGGGGAGCGAGAGCGGAGCATCCCCGTGCGTGCTCCAGCAGCTGGTCCCCGCGGGCTGAGCTGTCGCCATGGTAACGGAGGATGCAGGCGCTGCTGCCAGCCAGCCCCGGGCTGCTCCCTTCCACGGGGATTGCGTCTGCTTGGGACAAACTGTTCTGCCGCTTGATGAAAATAGTTGCATTTCAAGTAGGTAATTTTCAAAACGCGCTGGGAACAACCAAAATGTTTTTCATAAACAATGGGAGTATTTAGTTCCTGCTCGATAACAGGCATTCAGAACTCGCTAAGACACAAAATACTCGATTCAAAAGAACAATCAAAATGTAGCTGGAGGCTCTGCCTCCTGAGAGATCTGTAAGGAAGTACATTATACTCCCCCACCTCTTGGCTTTTCATTCCACAACCACCTCTCCTCCTCCACTTCCCTGCTCCAAAATGCATCATTAGCTGTGTAATGATTGGGATTAGTGTGTTCCTGCTGAAATGCTTCTGTACATGATGAATTGTGGACTGTTTGCCTGGACCATTCACATCTAACAAAACACAATTTGTTATTCAAAACAAAAGGCTGATTTTTTTTTCAGGGCACAGTTTTTTTTAAAATGAAGCAAAGCTGTTAACCCTGCAGCCTAAGAGAAAGAAGATCATGTGGAGGAGAAGGTGTGTCAGTTGAGCACTTCAGGCTTCTGAAGGTACGTATGAGGTGGCAAATTGCCTCCCACTTCGCTTCCAAGAGCTGTGCTGAGCAGGAGAATGAAGTGGCCAGAAAGACTGCAGCACTCAGAAAAGCAACTATGTGGAGAATGGATTATAGGGATGCTGAAAAGCCTTCACCATACCAGTGTCTGTGCACTAGACTGCGTTGAAAAAGGAAGGCTGGGGAAATCAAGAAAATCCACTTCAGCTTTGTCAATAAACAAATTAATCCCATTGCATTTTCCTAAAATACATAGTATTGTCAGTCTGTGTTTCTTTTTGTACTACAAAACTAATATGGAGGAATTTGCATAAGAGGAAGTTCCCTTCTGGGACAAATTCACCAGGCAAAAATCTGTTTCTTCTAGGTAGGACCAGGAACTGAGGGACTGAACTTTGACTGCTGCTCGTCAGCTCTTACAGAGACATGGTAATGTTTGCTGTGGGTACCAGGCCTGAAACATCAGCAGTGATGTGAGAAAAGGAAAATGTTCAAGCTGACTCTGAGCTGTTGTCTCAAATCCTTGACTCTTTATTCATCAATAGAGCTGATATCAACAGGTGAGGAAACATTTAAATATGCTTTTATTTTGGGGGTTGGGTGGAAGAGAAAGGAGATGAAAAAGGCTATTTCAAGTGCTACCTGTATCCAAAAAAAGTGAAAATTGTTTTCTAATTAATTGTATTCCTTTCTTATATTTAATTATTTTTCTCTTCCCAGAAACTCCTTTTCAGTATATATCAAATGATAATGGAGCTGGAAATGACGAAAATAAAATGCTGCACATCATTATTTTCATACTGAATCTAGCATATTTGCAAACAAACACTCACCCAAAATGCTAAGAAAAAACTGCATCCTGTAAAAGTTTAAATTATTAGAAAGGGGAGTTTTGTTGAAGGCACGTTTGTATTTTCAAAGAGCTAGGCAGTTTCTCAACACAAAAATGACATAGTTTATTCCATTAAGAGATCTGATAAAATGGAAATTAAAGATCGACATATTATCACCACGATACGTTGATGAAATAATGCAGTTTGGTTTTGCTATAGACATTTTAAGTTTATAAACACAGATAATATTTCTGGCGGGTTTTTTTACATTTTCTGTGGATTTTTTTTCCAGAATTGTTCAAAGCATTTATTATGAATGACACATCAGAGACAAATTCTTACCTGAATTCATATTTGCCAGGTACAGACAGCTCTCTATCAATGAGGTGTATGGTAGTTCATTTTGCAGCAAAACTCCTGCAGTCATTGCAGTACCTGTTGAAACAATAAAATATTCACTGAAAATCTACAACAGAAGCTCAGAAAATGCAAAATAAAGCCAAGTACCTGGCACCTGGTTATGGAGTCATTCAAGATTTGGGCAGTCACGCATGGACTGCTACTTGACAAACCGATTGTCTACAATCTATGTGTCCTCTCTGCTCTCTCCCCTCCACTTTTGGGCTTTGAAATCACATCCATGATGATTCTTCTCTAACAAGAAAACAGAACCCAGGAGTCTCTCTAAGCAGAAAACAGATTTTTTTCTCTTTAATATTATTTCTGATACAAGGAAGGTTCTGCTCTGAAGACCTTCTATCTGTGAGAAAGATAAAGGAAAGCTGTAAATATGAACACAATAATCAGTCACTGTGATGTTTAAACAAGCCCTTTACATGGCTCTTGAGTGGAAATTCTTACACAGCATAAGATTATCATTCTGTTTCTCTTACCTGTATAGGAAAACAGCTGCAGGTATTAAAAAAATGTATTTTTATACCAAACTAAGTACCTCTCTGCTGTATTGTTAACTACAGAAACTTTGGTAAATAGACAAACCTTGAATTCCCAAATCTGCACAACCAGTGTTAGGATTCAGCAGCATAAGAAGGGTTTTAAAAGACAGATTTGCTAAAAAAATTAAAATAGAAAAGCCTTGTGGGGATTAAGTGAAACAACAAGCCTGTGTGGTGCTAACTGTTTGCTGTTCATTGTCCAGCTTTTATCTCTAATTCTGCATAATTAATTTTGCAGTAAATACTTAAATAGAATTTATTCATTCAGATATTATATTATCTACCACATACTTGAATAAATTATTCTTCCAACAATGCTAATGTACTTTATTCCACAAAGTCACGCAGTGCAGCTCTGTTCTTTTCAAGACGCTTCATGGTGGGAACAGATCACAGATACACATTAAGAACCCTTTCATAGTGCTGTACCAGTCCTCTCAAAGGGATGAGAATTACATTTGTCAGTGAAAGACAAAAAGCCTTTTGAAACTTCAGTGATGCTCAGAAATGCATTTCCAATGCAAGTACACTAAGAAAAATATGCATCAAAAGTAACTTTAATAAAGATTAAAAGAGTATCTGGAGCATTCTCTACTCAGCTACTTGACTATCTGACTGTATTCTGAAATGTCAATCCTTTTAATAAAGTACCTTCATTTAATTGCATTCTATTTGGAGAAGCTCCAAAACCTCTTTTTCAATGGACTTTGAAATCAGTAAGTGATGGCTCTCATTATCAGAGAAAACTTTGTACCTAAAGAAGTAAGTTCATTTTATCCCCAGAATTTCTTTTTTAGAGTTCATAGTGTTGAATTAAAAATGTTGCTTTCTGTTTCTCAGAAAGTTCTCTTAAAAACTCTTAATAGCTTGTCCAGATAACATTTGAAAAAGATATCATATGGGCAGCACAATCACCACCACTATGACTATTTAATTTGCCAATTTCCTTGTACTCAAGTGATTAAAAAAAAGAGAGATGAAATATCACGGATACTTCTATCATCTAAAATTATTTTTCTTTTCTTTATTTTTTTAACCAGGAATCAGGCTGACAAGGACTCCTAACTGGAAAGGATGGATGTTAATGCAGAAGAGAATATACCTACAGTATTACAAAATATTAGCAAGATTCTTCTAAGTGGCAGAGGTGGGCTATGTGTTTCTTTGCTGTCTAACTGATTTTATTTCATTTATACACCAAATCCATAATTCCTGTGCTGTCCAACTGACTTGAATATTTTGTCTGTGCCTTTCAGTTTGCTACTCTTGACTGACAGCTGTTTTAAATTGCTCAGTGTGATCGAAAGGAGTAATTCTCTTATATTTACTTCCGGGAAAAAAAGTAAGATTGTGACAAATGTCTTTACTGAGTTATACTGCACTCCCTCAAACAGATGTAATGTGGTAATTTGTGCTGATGTTCCTAGAAAGGGGCATCACATTCCTGCACCGATAAAAAGGGTGTTACAAGTAAAAGTAGTGCTTAGGTAAAAGCAACAGCTCTCTCCTGCTTCGTCTCTGTACCAGATATTCTTCGTTTTTAAAGCTCTTCTTCAGCATTTTGCTCACCCATGAGCGCTCGGTAGCTGCGGAAGGCACAGCCTGGAGCGTTATTCCAGGTCACGGTCCCCATTAGCTGCCTGAGGATCTGAGTCACGTACCTTGTGGCAATCACGATATCGCCTTAATCAGCTCTGCTCCTTTATCTCTGCCATGCATTCCTATTGCCATGACAGCAAAGAGGCCGCCCTTTAATCCCGGGTTCCCGGCTGAGTGAGCGGACCGGTGTCTCCCTTCGGTGAAGTTCCATCTCTGTTCTAGCCCGGGAAGCGGTGTGATCCAGCGAGCATAAACAGCCCGGCTCATGACACCAAAACACAGGGAAATGTGCCTGTGCTGTCCGCCGGCAGAAGGAAAGCGCAGGACCCCACTGCCCAAGGAATCAGGGAATCTCTTGGAATCGTGATGCCAAGCACTCAGGAGGTATTTCAGCAGGTGCCCTCCAGGCGTGGGTTTGATGTCTGTAGGCAGTTTTGAGTTGCCTTTTCTTTCCCCCCACTTTTGAGCTGCACAATTTCTAACAGAAGGGATTTTTGTTTCCTATCACACTCGATTCACGTGTTGCATTTGATAACATGACAGCTGCCAAGTCCCACTCACTGCTTCACACATGCAGGGGTGGCTTTCCTGTAGAGGAAGCAGCGTGGGCACCTTGTGGCTCTGGGCATCCACCTTCTCCTAAGCAGTGAAGTACCCTTTGCCCAGTTCCATTTGCTCTGGAATAAAAGCACTTTTATTTGTAAGATCACAGGCGGAGCAGGCAGCAGGACAAGTGGGCCATCAGGGATCCCAAGGAGCAGGTTCCATGCTCCTTCCACAGGCAGCATTCCTCACTGGCTCTCAGGAGCCAGCTGCAGGGTGGACCCAGAAAACCAGCAGTGCAGTTTGCAAATTAACAACTCTACCTTGTCACGAAAAAGATTCCTTTTTAGTATTTCAGGATCTGGAAATCAGTGGCTTCCAGTGGCTGCGCTGAATTTCTGCTCCAGAATGAAATGAGAGAAAGGAGCAATGTCCAATATTGCAGCAGCCAGAAAACAGTTACATAGCCAAAAAGTGAAGAGACAAGACGCTGCTGGTCTCACTTTACCTCTGCAATTAGGATGGTTATTTAATAAATGCAATTACTACCTTTAACTTCAGAACATGTTTCCAAAACAGAGAGAAGAGCTTGCTGGAAGGATTCCAGTTAGGGGAGTGTAGCTGCCAGCACGGACAGTAATCCCACTGTAAGGCTCCCCACTGCGTCCCTGTGGAAATATCCACTAATAGTGAGGTCCCAAATCTTTAATTCATGTGGCTTTGGTAAACAAGAATGCCACAGCAAACCACACACTAAAAAAGGTTATTTTTATGTATTAACATGAAAAAATCTTGGTAAGTTTTCAGTTTAAAAATATCAGTATTGGACAAAAACTATTTTAAACCTCAAATATATTCATACAATAGAGGCAAATGCTGATGCTTTGGCACATGAAATTTTGAGGTTATTTTTCCTGTTTTCTTACCTTCTAAAGTGAACTTGTTGTCTCCCTGTTGCAATCATGTGTAAGTAACCACCTATCAGCCAAATTTTTAAAGGAACATAGTCAACTAGCTGCAGGTAGGGGCCAGGGGTACCTTAGTACCTAAGCACTTGGGTAACACCTCTAAAATTTCCTGTGGCCTAATTCTATAAGTATTTGAGACGCTTTGCCCAGAAGTCAACAGAATGTCTAAATATAAGATCACATGGGATAAAGTTTCACTGCCAAAATGCAAAATCCGGTAAACTGCTCTAATGGAGATGTTTTAGGCAGATAACTAAAGATAACTTAGATGATTAAGACTAAGTAAAAATAGGATAGTGTAAAGAGGACTGGTTATATTTAATGACGTGGTTAAGAGCTCCTAAATTATAACTTTTTATCTCAATTCAGGCTTTGCATCTGATGCTTTAAGATTGGCAGATCATGAGAGTTTCTAACAAAAAATCTCCCAAATTGGCTGAGACATAGTTAGTCACTGGTACAGGAAGCACTGGGAAATGAAATTGTGTTTTAAATTACCACAGACTATCTAATTTTAACATTGCCAGGAAAAACAAAGCATTTCTAAATGGTTGTAAAAAATTATGATAACTGGGGTTCTTTGCTAAACTTGATTATTATGATTAATGAAACAAGATGGAAAGGTTGTTGTTCTAATGCATGTATCAGTGAAAAAGCTCAATGATAACAGCTATTTCATGAATGCTTAAACTACAATTTAAGCATAGTCTGGAAGGCAGTCTTAGCACTGAGCGCACATATTTCAGCAGGCACACACCTCAGCTCCCAAGGTGTGCTAAAAGCTGAATTATTTGAAATTTGAAATGTTTACTACCTGTAAGCAAATGCCAAAGTATTGGAAAAAGCAAATGAACACACAGATAAAGGACAGAGAGAAGACCAGGTAATAATTGAAACAAATTTTCATACAGTTTAGTTATACACTATTTACAAAGCCGAATGATACTACAGCTGCTGCAAAACTCCAGGGTTTCACTGGAAGCACACCAGAAGGGATTTGTTATTTCTACATGTGTTCTGCCCTCTTTGGGAAAAAAATATTCCCCACGTGTCTTAGCAAAAGGTGAATGTCATTTAATCATCAAGTTTGATATTTACAAAGGACTCTTAACTGCTTTTGCGTACAAAAGAGACAAAAGAATATAATTCATTAAAAGATTATGTAGGTGTTGGTTTGGTGATTCAGTGTTTGCTATTCATAGATTTTTTTTTTACATAAATAGTAAGAAACTGCAAGTTAAACTGATGGACAAGTCTCTCAATTGACTTGATTCATGATATTTAAACCACCTCTTTCTGTGGTAGTGATAACCCGAGAGTTAACAGAAGTTACTTTAAACTACTTTGAACAGGCAGGCAGGCAGTAATTACTGGTGAGAATCATAAAAGAGATGATGTAAAATGAATATATTAACTGTTCTACAAACAAAAATGGTGACTCTGAGACTCTTGATCACAAATACCATGTTTACCAAGAGACTCTCAGACTTGTAACACTGACTACATGCAGAAGAATGAAATATTGTCCATCATTGTCAGCATTCTGACAGCACTCAGAAGTGGAAGTTTAAAAATTATCTCTGCAAGTTAGAGGAATTCTTTCTAAATCTAATATAGTCAAAACCATAGTAAATTTACATGAGTTTTAATAGTTTTAATAATTTCAGTGTAACACCTTACCTGTTACCCTGCAAAAAGAATGAGTGAGTGCTGATCCCTTCATTGCTGCAGTATCAGCCACAAGAAACACGTTGCAGGGGAGTCACGTTTTACAGAAGAGAAGCTGAATGAATTCCCATGGTGTTTCCTGTGGCTAATCGGATCGGGGATGGTAATCTGGGAGGAGTCAGCAACGATCTTTTCTTAACCTAAGGCTGTGTGGGGAGTGCCTCGGGGACTATGCAGATAATCATCCCTAAACTGCTTTCTGCGTCTGCCTGGCCTTTAAAGGGATTGAGGCAAACAGGCCACACCAGTCAGATGTTTTAATAACTGAATCTTTCAGCTCTGTTCTTCCTGTTCACCTCATTTCCTATTATCAACAAGTAAATAAACACATTTGTGTGTGTCTACATGCATCACACAACTAAACACAGAGCTACAGATAATTTTGTGAAGTGAGATTAATTACAGTTAAACTGATACACTGATTTTGAAATGCCATGAAAAGAGAGTTAGATAGAAATATTCCATTGTTATCTGGGCTTATCATTGTTATCTGCACAAAACATTTTTTCTCACCCAGTAAAAGCATAGAATGTCACTGAAGTATTTTCAGCAAGTATAAATTAACTGCATTAAAAGTAATATCTCAAAACCATAACAAAAAAAGTTCATATGAATATAAAGATGTAATCGACTAAAAACAAAGCAAAGATTTTGTTGATTTAACTAAATACTAGATCAATAAGAAATGTAAATAAAATAGGATACAATATTTTATCTTAAAAATAGATCTTATCTCCAAATAAATTTCAAGCACTAAATATTAGCTGACCAAAAAAAGGGCTTTCATCTATTCCCATCACTTCCTTGCATGTCTTGTTAAAAAATCCCTACCATTAATAAAGCTAGGGATTAATTAAAAATGCCTCCCAATTATTTAGAAACAAAGTATCCCTAAAATTGCACACATAGTTTCTTACTATTTAAAAAAAAACCAAACCACATGCATGAACTGAAGTGTATCTAGACATCTCAGTAAACAAACATCACTTTTATACACAGGTATGGAGTTTGCCCAGAGAAGCTGTAGCTGCCCCATCCCTGGAAGTGCCCAAGGCCAGGCTGGACAGGGCTTGGAGCAACCTGGGGTAGTCCATGGCAGGGGGTGGACCTTGATGAGCTTTAAAGTCCCTCCCAACCAAACCGTTCTGTGATTCTAAGTTTGTGGGAGAAAAAAAAAAAAAAAGAAATAAAGGGAACTTCAAGAGATTTGTACACAATTTGGGAAAAGCCACTAAGGTACCTTGGCTACTTAAAAATCTGAACAGATTGTGAAGCCTAAAATGCTCCTCTGCACACCTTGCTTTAGTGTGTTGGTAGAAGTTTCTACTCCAAAGGGGCCAAGCACTCACAGCTTCCCCAGCCTGCAGCTGCAACTGGGAGGTTCAAAACCTCCAAAAAATTATCCATGTGGGTTCCGTGGGTGCCAAGAGCTGGTGTCCTGTGCCACTGCTCCAGCAGCCCTGCTCAGGGCTAGGAAAACAAGCACATTGACACACACACTCGGGTGTTGGTGAGAGCCAGCAGAGGCCCAACACAACCCAGTGCTGACTTCCTGGGAATTACAGACCTTCAGCGGGAATCTGTGTTGGAAAATGTAGGGTAGAAAGAATCTGAGGTCAGGAATAATGAAATATATATTATACAATGAAATAGATCTACTCTTTGCATTTTGGCTGTGGTTTGATGGCTGTCCTTGGCTACCTGTCTGGGTCAATTCACACAACAAGGAACAGCTCCACAGTAGCACTTCTTGGTTTCAGATTGTTCAGTCACTACAGAAGTGGCTCTAGAAATCTGAATCCATGAATTATGAGTAAAGGGACACATGTATTTCCCAAGTGTCAGCACACAAAAATGTGTTAACAAATGGAGCATCTGGCAAAACATTTTGTAGGAGGAACTGGAGGAAGCTGGCATGATTTTAGTTGACTAAAGAACAAAGAGCAGCTTCAGTTAATTAATAAATATTAATAAAATTTTTAATATAAGCATACTCTTTAGGGGAAGTTCTAAATGCTCACATTTGAGAAGCTGTCACTGGCATACCTAAGTTTTATTTCCACATGGATAATATAACACTATTTAGCTATTTGATTCCAGAGGGGGGTTAATTCTTGAAGGGTTTGGATTCCTGGTGCAACAGCCCTCTGCTTTGCCGTATCCACTCGTAGGTGTTAGAGCTTTGCTAGCTGCCCCTTGTATCTGTTCCCACATTTGTACTCCTCAGTATTAATGACACTTTATTCAGCTGAGGAACTATTTTTGTCTGGTGCTCTGCAGAGTTTAGCTAATTCCAGGCATCTGTGCCAAACGTGTTTGTTCAAACAGGCCATGTCACTGTATTTTAGTCAAGACAAGGCTTTGTGCTAACTGAGGGTGACTTCTTGGGAGAGTTAACCAACACACTGAAATTATTTGCCATTTCCAGTGAAAGAATACACAGAATAGGTGGGAGGTTAATGACTAAACTAGCAATCCTCATGTCTCTAAGCTTGGCATTTTCCTATTTCAACAAAATGAGGACTCCCAAGTCCTCTGGAAAATTCTGCTGAATTATGATTGCTGTTTAAAGATACTAACAAGCTTTCTAGGTAAGTAGAACAGGATCACTAGGCTTCTGGCAGCTTATTTCTCTTGCACTGCAGGAGCTGCCCCATGGCTGCTTCACAGCAGATGTAGCAAATCCACCTGTCCCGTGACCCTAGGTACAAGTTTATCAGATTAGGCAGGTAGAAAACTGTCTAAATTGCCTCATTAGGAAGTCTGACTTGTCTGCTTACACTGCATTGTTTTCCTTGGTATACAGACAGAATCAAAACATCAGATTGTCCTAAAACTTAAGGCTGACTAAAACCTAAGATTCATTTTAGTTTAACAGAAACTGTGTGTTTGGATTCCTAGCTGGCTTTGGGCATTTCCAGCTTCTCCTTTTGCTTTTTGCTCTTCTCATTGTTTGGATCATAAAAATCAATGAATGTTGCTTTCTTTTCAGCTTGTATTGAAACACTGCAGGGATGGTTTTAGCTTTTTGTAACTTTACAACTGTATATATGTTATTAAAGACTTTCTCTAAGTTCTGCTTTTAGAGATTTTTTATATATATATATACACACACACATACATATAATTTTTTTCTGTCCATGAAGCATAATGCTGTACCACCAAAAATCAATCATAAAAGCAGAGTCAAAGCCTTTGGTAGACTTTGTCTATACCAGCAATGTTACAGTTGTGAGAGAAATGTACAAATTTAGCTGCTTAATGAGATCCCACAGCAGCAGCCCACCTGTGATCCCTGTCCTCTTTCATCATGTCTACTTCTGACAGTCTCTCTTTTCCTGTTGGTTCCACTGTTACCTAAAATTGCCAGTAAAGGACAAAATGCAGCGAAATGTTAGGTAAAGGCAGCAAAGTAATATGAAAATTCTAATTCAAAAGACAGCTCTAAAACAGAAGAATAGAATCAGGTGTTATTCACAGGTCATTCAATGGACTTGCAATGCAAAAGGTGACTACAAACGTAGGAAAATAGCATAGAACCACTTAAACTAGATACAGCAACACAGCTACAAAAAAGGAAAGCTCTGATTTGTGAGACAGCTCACTTTCTCCATACATGATATAGCAGTGTTCATGAAGCTGCACAGACCTCATCCAGGAACACCTGGTTTGGGGCAGTAACTCCATTTTTGAAACCGCCAGTAAATGTCAGGTTGTTGGGAAAGCAGAAATTAGGAAGAAATCCTCCTTTCATACACTTCAGAACCGCTGAAGACCTACCAGGCCAATTTGTGCTGACCTTTGCAAAAGCATGGATTAAATGTATGCATAATTTCTAAGAAACACTGCACCTGCTGTGGCCATGTGGAACCATTATCGAATTTATGCACAAGAAAACTGTCCAGAAGTGACAGACCAGGTACAGGAAATGAGGAAATGTAAAGAAATTAAGTGGCCCTAAGATAGCCAACCCTTTTAGGCATTTTACCATATTCTTTTTCTAAGGAACAAAATGGTCAAGCTCTGTAACATAGGGAACTGTTTGGGTCAAGAACTGAAGAGCTCAAAGGAATTTAAGTAGACAGAGATCAAGAGTTGCAGGTGGCTGTATCTCCCTCAAGTTCCTGCTATAGGATTAAGCCCAGCACTCCAGAGTGGAGAGGAAACTGAGGAAATGTATATACTTTTATGTGGTTTTCATATTTTCAACAATGACAAGCTAGCCAATATCAGGAGTAAAAAAGTTTACAAATTTCTCTGTTTTCTTGAAAGAAAAAAACAACCACCAAACATGCTTAGAGGTAATTTGGCTTTTGCTGTGTATTTGATTAAGCAATTCTGAAGCCTGAACCTTATTTCACAAAGAAACAAAAAATCTGTGGCTCAGAAATGTACCTGAGAAAGGCTTTGAGAGTCACTTTGTGACTGCTGTCAGTGGAGGTCCGGGGCCCTCACAGCAGCTTGGAGATGCTCAGGATTCCCACAGAGCCCACAGGGCAATACCCTCCCTCAGGTACAGAGGAAGGACATGCAATGACCTGCTCCAAACGGGGCATGTGTGTTTTAACTGGAAAGGACTCAGTTGGATTTGAAATGAACTTGTTTTAAAGTGTTACGGGTGGTAATTACTCCGTACAGGTGTTAATTGCCCCATACAGGTGAACTGGCTGAGCAGTTGGACACCAGCAACAGCCATCCACCTCCAGGGAGCTCTGGGCCGCGCAGCCTCTGCAGCACAGCAGAAAAATGCCCAGCCTGGGACTGGGGCTCCTGTGACTTTGGTCTGGCCAGCTGCAAAAGCAACATGCCCAAGAGCATGACAGATTTGAATACAGATCTCAGAATTCCAGAATAGTTGGGGCTGGAAGCAACCTTAAAGATGACCCTGTTCCAACCCCCTGCCATGGGAAGGGGTGCCACTCACTGGATCAGGTTGCTCAAATACGTGCCAGCAAAAAGGCTCTTCGGAGCCTCCTGCTGAAGTAAATGAGAAACTCACCTTGCTTCGTTGAACTGACCTACTTCAAACACATTTGTCTTTAATTCTGGATTATATACCAGCAGGAAGAAGAGCTGAAGTAAGCCAGAAAATACTCTCCATTCAGCAATGTGGGGATATTGTACCTTATTTGAACTTGTAATCAATTTTTTTATATTGTAGCACATTCCTTCCCAGCAACTACCTTCCTCCATGTCAGATTTCCCAGTTCCTGGACAACTCCCCTCACTTATAATTTTACAGCTATTACACAAAATAAAATAGTCATAATGGTATAATTGGATTTACAGTGAAGTGAAATATTTACTCAAACATGTGGAAGAAATGCTATTCAGGTCAGTTTATATGTCCACCCAAGCAAGTACATCATGAGAGAGGATTACATTGCTAATTATATCTCTGAGGTGATACTCTCACAGCAGCTGGCCTGCAGACTGTCTCCCTCTCTTACTTCATTTTGCGTTACACATGCAGTTACACTCAATGTTTCACATAAACTACTGATGGAAAAATCACAGAATCCCAGAATGGTTTGGGTTGGAAGAGACATTAAAGCCCATCTAGTGCCAGCCCCTGTCATGGCCAGGAACACCTTCCACTCTGCCAGGTTGCTCCAAGCCCCATCCAACCTGGCCTTCAACAATTCCAGGGATGAGGCAGCCACCACCTAAATGACAACCTGAGAATGCTTTCAAGCAATACAAAAGTGCAAACACATTTATTTTGTACACATTATTTTGGGATTAATTCCCCCTCAGATGTGGAACTTGGTGTTGCTAAGTGGGGTGGACTCCCAAAAACGTGTCTCTGAGAATAGCAAGAGATCTGTGCAAAGGGAAAATACTTAAGTCTAGATTATTAATATATCAGCTAACCTTTAATCTTTTTGTTATTCTACTGAAGAGTATAGTGACAGTCTATCGCCAAAAGCTTTAATAGCTATATCTAAGCTACCGCTGAGTGTGTGGATTGATCTATGCATTGAGGGCCATCAGATGGGACTGACTGAGCTACGTTTTTCAGGGTGATTAAGTGATGATTAGAGGTGGGGTACAAGGACTACAAAACATGAAGACGCTGTTGAGAAGGGGAAAATCAGTTTCCACTGTGCTCCCCTGCTGTCATTCATGGTCTTCTCTCTCCCTCATAGCTGTGGGCCTTTGCAAAGGTATAACTACACAGATCATTTATTATATTGAAAGCATTTTGAGGTTGTGATTCAGGGAGTGGCAGCCTCATCCCTGGAAATATTCAAGACCAGCCTGGACGGGGCATGGAACAACCTGGGATAGTGGAAAGTGTCCCTGGCCACGAAAGGGGTGGCACGGGATGCACTTTAAGGTCCCTTTAGCCCCAGACCAGCCTGGGTGCCTGTGATCTAGTTCTGTGACTATTTAGCAGCGGGTGGCAGAAGGGCTGTGTCACCGGGCAGTCCCCTGGGGCCGTTCACGGCCACAGCCAGTGCCGGGCAGGCCCCGGGGGCAGCAGGAGGAGCCCGGAGAGTCCTCGGGGTGGTGGGGG
>VZRL01006641.1:28979-39854 GCA_013397895.1 Origma solitaria
CGCCCCGCGCCGCAGCGCATGCGCGGGGGCGGAACCGGCGTGAGGGGAGGAGGGGGCGGATCGGGGGAAGGCGGGATCGGGAAAAAGTGGGATTAGGAAAAGTGGGATCGGGAAAGGCGGGATGGGGATAGTGCGCATGCGGGATCGGGGGAAAGCAGGAGCAGGGGGTGCAGGGAGTAGGATGCAGGGAGTAGGATGCAGGGGAAGGGTGGAATCGGTTCGGATCGGGAGAAGGAGGGAGCGGGATTTGGCGGAGGAGGGAGTGGGATACGATGGAAGAAGGGGGCGGGATCGGGGAAAGAGGGCGGCAGCTGAGGGTCTGGGGCATGTGTGTGTGTTTGTGTGCTTGTGTGTGGGGGGGTGTGTGTATCCGTGTTTGGGTGTGTCTGTGAATATTTTTACGCCATTTTACTGACACGGTGTAATCGTGTGCCGTTGAGTATTAGTGGTTAAAAGTCGGGAATTTAATTGAAAATATCCAAATGACCGTGTTTTCTAGGTGAATGGTGCCTGCAGGTGGAGGTGTGGTTGCATTCATACCCGAGAGCCTCAGCGTCATCTCGCGGCACCTTCCATGTGTTACTTCTTACCAGGGATTTTATCAGGGAGAGGCCCCCCAGACGTCGGTCAGGGCTTTTTGACAGGCATAAAAGGTATTTAGGTCTTGGACACAGAGTAGAATAGGTTCATAATAGTTTATTTTAATACTGGAGTTGAATACACAGTCGCTGATTAGAGGAGTGAGAGCCATAAACCACTGCACACATCAGTGTGCTGGGTTGAAACATCTGTCTGAGGGTCAGCAGGATGTTCTTGGAGTGCATATCTGGTAACACACTTGGGAAATTGTGGTTTTCAAGGTACTCAGATTTTTGGCAGTGTTCTGTGTCTCTCTCGTTAGCCACATTAGTGTATTAGCACCTAGAATTAGTGTCTCTAGTATATCATCTCAACTACTTAAACACTAGCAGGGTTTACATACTTTTAATTTACTTTTTTTTTAAAGGTAAAGACAGGTTTGGGAACTTTGTGGAAATGCAGAAAAGAATTCTGCCGCTCCTTTCTGCTAAGCTGAAGGAGCTGTCAGCATAGGAGATACAGGGCTTTCTTCTTAAAATGTGTCAATCCCATTAGTACTGAAGTGACAAATATGTCTTGATTTTTGGCAGCATTGGCATAACATATTCCTACAATAATGCTGATTTATAAACTAAAAAATATGGCTGTGTGACTCTTCCCTCTGTCTCCCTGTAAAAGACGCAAATAGGGTTTCCCTGTATCTGCCTGTCAGAAACTGTTACTAAAATTCACAAGTTTCATTTTTTAAATGAAAGACAGGGCACACCTTAAGTGTTTTGTCCCACAGAGTGAGATTTATGCCTTTGCCATCAGTTATCATTCTCATGTGTTTAGGGTTTGACTGGCTTGGGCTGGAATGCTAAGCAGGGCTGTGATCATGCCGTGTGATCTGTTCCCAAAATTTGTGTTTATCATTACATAATTACATGAATAAACAATCTTCTGCATGCCTCACAAAGAATTTGTAAAATTCTTAGAAGAAAGCACAAAGCTTTCTTTGTTTTGTTTTAAAGATGCAACCACAAAGGCATAAAAATAAATGCTGGCTTTGCTCTTTTTTGTGTGAAATAAGGAAAAATTTGAGATTTTCACCACGCCATGTCCTTGGTTGGGCTCGTTGTGCAGCTGCACAAACGCTTGTGCCTGTACAGTGGTGCAGAGGGGGGTAAGGCTGCTTCTGCCACAGGCTTAGCATGGACAACCCATCAGGAGAGTAGCACAGAGAAATCCATGTTCCTGGAATGCTCAGAAATGTTGTATTTTGAATTATATGGCGTTGTTGCTTCAGAGAATGAACGAGAACCAGGCAAAAACTCAGGCTGATCATGAGGTGCAGGCTCTCAGGTACAGCCAGGAAAAGGTGTTTTCCTTGGTGAGAGCAAATCCAGAGGGGAAAAGGAGACTTCTTTACCAGAAGTGTTAGTTCAGGTTGAGTGATGATCCTATGAGCATGATGAGACTCTAAAGCTGTAGGGCCAAGTTGGAGCCTGACACTGAAGAAATAACTCCAGGGAAGCTGAACCTGCTGCCCCCAGGTCTGCTCAGACCCTTCCTGGCTGGAGCTTATTTCACATCAGCACATGCCACCGTGTGGCAAAGAAACACGGTGCAGCTGCTCCTCTCCCAGCTCTTGAGAGGTTCTGCCCACTTCCAATAGTCCTTGGATGGCTGGGGGCAGAGGGGCAGGATGGGTTTCATCTCAGTAGCTCCCAGGTGGCTTGGAAATCCCACCTGTTCAGTGTGGTGGTGTTTTGCACTGTGATGTTATTCTGACACAAGGTGTGCTTGGAGCCAGGTGTTCTGAGTATTTCCCAATTCCAACGAAGCAGGTAACTGAAGAGCAACTGTATGGGGATAATCCATAAAGTAAGGTACAAAACCTTTAACCTTTTGCCTTCATTTTTTCATCCAAATTGCTTGGAGTCCTTTCCTCCCTTGCACAAGCACCAGATTTTGCAGCCTTCCAGTGCTTTAAGGGGGAGAAGGACTTTCTACATTGGCAGATAGTGACAGGACAAGGGATAATGACTTTCATCTCTCAGAGGGCAGGTTTAGGCCAGATATAAAGAAGAAATTCTTCCCTGTGAGGGTGGGGAGGCCCTGGCACAAGGTTGCTCAGAGAAGCTGTGGTTGCCCCATCCCTGGAAGTGTCCAGGGCCAGGCTGGGTGGGACTTGGAGCAACCTGGGATAGTGGAAGGTGTCTCTGCCCATGGCAGGGGGTGGGACTGCATGAGCTTTAATGTCTCTTCCAGCCCAAACTGTTCTGTGATTCCACGATTCTGTAATTTGAACACTTTATTCTGCTTTTTGTTTCCTACTGCCCCACTTGCTCCCTGGGGATAGCAGTGTTCTTTTCCATCATAAACACAGCCTTTATGAAGATGATTCAGGTTTTCTCTGGGAGCCTTTCATTTGCACTGTTTATACAGGCACATCATGCATTGTACAATATCTGTCTTGTTTGCCATGAGCATCAGCATGATGGGAAAGGAACAAAAGACTCTGAGGGATAAGCAGCAGATGTAACAAAACAATGCCAGCAGCAGGAGAAAATAGCTGGAGGGGCTGCTTCTGGGGCTGGACACATCCTCAGTGGAATGTGGCAATGCTGTTGTGAGTGTGGAGAGGATCTCAAGTGAAAGCAAGTTTGGGTGCAGAGTCACTGCAGCTGGTGGATCTTCTACATGCTGAGTAATCTGCCAGAGCTCTAACCTTTCCCTGGGAAAGATGAACTGTCCCTACTGCCACAGTGGTTTATCCTGGGCGGTGTGTTGGTGACACCTCCTGTCCTCTGACACACAGCTGTGTGAGTATGGAAAACTGCCCACTGGGTGTGTGTTAGAGCAGGACAAGTTCAGCAGATGCAATTCTGCGTCCTGTAGTGACCATTTCGTATCCTTTCATTTGGATTTGGTTCCTATTTCTCCTAAAAATATGCTTGTGTGTTCTTGACATTTTTCCAGTCTTCTCCCTATTCTGTAGAATCTTCTTGTTCTCCCTACGTTTTTTTTTTTTTTTAATGAGTCTTTTTATTGCATTTCCTTCTACTCACCTTTTTGATCTTTATATGATTCACATTTGTTAACTTCAAGACCTTAAAACTGTGCTTTGGCTTTTACAGCTCTGATAGTTTGCTAAGTCAAGTGAGAAGTTGTTCAAAGTGAGTTTGTTATCACAAAAGCATGGATGTTTCTGTAGTTTGCCTTCCCCACATTTGTCATTAAAGCACTTTTTATATTTAAGAGCTAATAGTCACCCCACATTTTACAACAGCACAGGTAAACTGATGGGGAAAGATCTGAGTGTTTTCAGCTTTGAGTGGATGAAGACATTGGATAGCCAAAGTCTGCATCTTTGACTATGGTGAATTCTTTCCCAATTCTTTCCCAAAATCAGGAATTTTGAGACCCACTTCTCCCTTCAGTGCATGGTGTGCATTCCAAAAGGATGTTCACACACCAATGCTGCAGCAGAGGAAGATGTAACCTACTGCATTTATTTCAGGAATCTGCTTTAATCATTCACCTGTGTGTAACTGTTCGGCTTCCTAAAACAAATACTTAAGTATTTTGCACTTTAAAAGCCTACAATGGTTGAAGTTACTTGCAGCTCTATAGCTGCAAATTAATGTGAGCCACAATGGAGGAAAATAGATTTAAATGGGATAATACAGCAACTCTAAGTTTGCAGGGCTCTGATTTAAACCATATGCACTTACCACTCAGCCTCGAGCATTAGTAAAAGTATCTTAAGTGAGATGTAGTTCATTCTGATTGTGATTTTAGTAATAATTTTTCTCATGGTTGAAGCTTATCAGTCTACGGCTTTTTTTTTTCATCAGTTGAATGGGGTTTTGAGTGACTTCTGCATTATATTGGACTAGTTTTTCTGACCTAGAGGTAATAAATGCCAGGTTCCCTGTGATGCAGTGGAAGTTCAGAATCACATAATACAAAATTTCTTCAGTTTCCTAAACTCAAGAGCTGCTGTGTGCATTAAAGGGGCTGATTTGCTGCCAGAATGAGATAGAGAATGAGTATTATCTCTATCTCAGATTAAAAACAGCTATCAACTAAACAACAGTTTTCTTTCCATCAGTTCAGCAGAATGGAATGGCTGCTTCCTCAGGGAGATGTTGAAAGAGGAGGGATTGAAGCAGTGAAGTTTATTTTGAGGTGGGTTTTTTTGTTTGTTTTCTGGGAAAGAAAGAACAAGGACAAGAAAATATGAATTAATTTTTAACAAAACTCAGGAGCAAAATGAAGCAGTGTGAATCTTCTGGTTGCCGAAACAAGCCACCTGCCACAAGATTGCTTAGGAAGAAAGTCAGGAAGACTGAGCTGCAGAAGTGGTCTTGGGCATTCTGCGCATTAAGGCACTGAACAAAACCCACAGAAACCTCAGGGTGAGTTAGACTTTGACAAAGAGAAGTGCAGGTGTTGGTAGCAATTTACTGACGCACCTGCAGCTGGGCGTCCAGAGGGAAGGGACAGCTCTCGGTACACGTGGAAATATTGCTAGGGATGCATCACAGATATTCTGAGCAGCAGGGTAGCTCCAGCTACAGCTGCCTGGTAATTTGCATGATATGTTTAGTTGGGATTTTCATTAAGTCACATCCAAGTCCCTGAATAAACCCATCCTGGAAGAGAAAATTGTTTGTGGAGCCGGGTAATGAGCCAGAGCTTTCATCCCTCTTACACTGTTCATGGTGCAGGAGCAGGAGTAGAACTTGGCGTGTTCTGGCTTAATGCAGAAGCACTGTGGTCATATCCCAACACTTGCCCTGTGTTCAGCCACGAGGCTTCCAAAGGAAACTTGTTCTACAAGCAACAGGCAAATGCACAAACCATAACTCTGCCTCTCATGACATAATTGTGGGGCAACAGGAAGGGATTTTAGGAGCTTGGTGCTACTAGAAAACATTAAAAACTTTTAGGTAAAGGGTTAATTTGCTCCAAGCTCACAGCATCTGCAGAGCACTCTGAGAGATTTTATGGACCATCAGAGAACAAAGTCTTGGAGCATTAACAGAGCATCAGGTTTGATGAATACAGGTGATATCCTGTGTGAATACAGGATACTCAGAAAGGTGTAATTGGAGCACATCTCCACCATGGGAAGGGAATCCTTTCAGTGCAGCTGGGCTAGTGGAAGGTGTCCCTTCCCATGGCAAGGGCTGGAACAAGATGACCTTTAAGGTCTGTTCCAGCCCAAACCATTCTGGGATTTGATAATTTATCAGAAATCAGTATGTATTCAAAAATGAAGTGTTCAGATTTTGAAACAAATTTGTTTTGGCTGTGGTTGTGTCTACCATCCGTGGACGTCTGTGCCAGTAAAAACAGATGTGGAAGCTGTCTGTCCAGAGGGTGAACTGAGAAGCATGTGCAGTCATGCTGGAACAACACGGACACTTGGTTCTTTGGGGACATGAGCAGCAGAGTGTGAAGGACCTGCTTAGTCACAACTAACTGTTTTGGAAGTGACTTTTCTGATTCCACAGATTTTGTTTTTAATAAAAAAATACAGTGCAGTAATTGAACTTGAGGAAACTGCATTAGATTCAGGGATATTATGGAAGCAATAAAGAGATTTAAATGAAATCAGCAGTTTTCTGGCAATTATTTGCTCAGCTCTACTATTAATATTGGTTTGTTTGCCAGAACATGATCAAAAACATTTGGCAGGCAAGACTTGGTCAGGAAAGTGAGCCAGTAAAATTGAGCTGTCATCTAAGTACGTACAGAAAAACTGTTCACTTGGCATGAAAAACAGACTGTTTACAGAAATAATAAACATGCCCTCGAAAATTATGTTCCTTCTCTCTAAAATCACGGAAGGTCACAAGACTTTGACCTTACAGAAGGAGCATAACACTTTATGAGACTCCTGTCAAAGCACATGATAAAAAATAAATACACTGTAATAAAGAAGTGTCAGGCTGATGGCTCAAATGTGCCTTCCTGACGTATCCTGTCTGCTTCCCGAAGGATGTGGTGTGGCTGCTGCCAGGCAAAGACAGCCCAGCTGGAGGGGAGGGCAAATCCATCCATTTTCCTGACATGTCGCTTGATGTAATTAACTTGTGTTTCATCTCCCAAGTAAACCTTGCAAACAATAAAACGTGTCAGAGTGAAATAGAAGTTATTGAAAAGTGTAATTTGCAAAAGTCCTTCTGGTGATTCAGCTGCTGGATAGAGCCCCAAATGCTGAGTGTCCATGAGGAATATGCTGATTTGGCCAAGGCTGCCCTGAGCATGGAGGAGTGAGCTCTAGGGAAGGGTGGTGGCTGGTTACAGCTGGTGGAGGTGCTCGCCCCCTTGCCAGCTCACCCGAGGGCAGTGCTCTCACCTGTCTGCTCTTCCGGACTTCCAGGTTTACTCTATATGGATTCCTCCTTCTGCCCCCATAAAACTGTTGGCTTAAATGCTCCTGTGTGAACTTCAGGCGTGGAATTGAGACACATCACTCAGAGTCCAAGTTAAACCATGCAGTTTTCCAGAGTCATTGGAACATTTTCAGTGGGAATCCTCTGCCAGCTGTGCCTGGCACTCTGTGCAAAGCAGTAACTGACAGAAAGGTTCTGGTTTGTACTGGCCATAAACAAAAACAGCGGGAGGTGTTTCCCTGCAAAGCTTTGGGGCAATGTAGCATCAGGCAGGATTGGTATCTGAGAACTGAGATGAGGAAGAAAGGCTGTTGCTAAACCCAGTTGTACCACAGCACCTCTGACTGGGACCTACTGATCACAAAAGGCTGTTTTCACTAAGGGAGAGAGATAGCCCAGTACTCAAAATACAGTATTTCAGTTACAGGAGGACAGTTTAATGAGTTACAGGTTGCACATGAGGATCTCCTTTGGCTCCATAAGGAACCAAGGAAAACCTGTGTTAGTAAGTTAATCTTTCCTAAGAGATCCCTGAAGCACAAGCCTGATGAGGAGCAGCTGAGGGAACTGGGGTTATTTAGCTGGAGAAAAGGAGGCTGGGGTGATCTTATCACTTTCTGAATGGCTTGAAAGGAGATTGTGCTGAGGTGGGTGTGATCCTCCTCTCCCAGGTAACAAGCAATATGGCAAGGCAAAGTGCTCTCAAGTTGCACCAGGGGAGGTTTAGATAGGATATTATGAAAAACTTCACTGAAAGCAGAGTCTGGCTTTGGACCAGGCTGCCTAGTGCAGTGGTGGTGGAAGTGTTGAAAAAAATGTGTAGATGTGGCACTTGGGCATTTGGTTTAGTGGCAGCACTGAGTGAACAGTTGGACTCAATGATCTTAGAGGGCTTTTTCCAACCACAGTGATTCTATGATTCTTCCCTCCCCTAAATACGTGCACAGCCATTACCTTTATATTCTTCTCACCTGCCTCTGCTAGTGTTGGCTCACATTCTGCACTGCCACAGGGACACAGCAAAGGGGCTTTGCAGCTCAGCTGCAGCAGCAGTGGCTGTGCTCACCTGTTGCAGTGGGGAGAGCAGCGTGGCCTGCAGAGCCAGGTAGGTATTAACCCAGGCCTGCCTTGAGCTCCATGCTGCCCACAAAGATATCGGTGTCTCACTGCGCAAGATAAAGTTAAGAAGCTTTTTTGAGGGCATTTCAGACTTGTAGTCAGCAGTGCTGTGCTAACTGTAGATTTTATGGACTGACACGATGTCATACAACCATTAGCCCTTCTTCCAGCATCCCTGTAGTTCAGAGGGAGCCTTCCTTAGTTGCCAGGGTCCTCCTCTCACATACAGCACAAAATCAGCCAGATGACCTGTATTTTGGAAGTCCCCCAGTAGAGCTTATGCATGTGCAGAACATAAAAGATATTTAAATTTATAAAGCCTGAGCTCTCTGCGTGCTGAGGGTGAGTGTGCAAGTATTTGGCTTTAGATCTGTCTATCCCCAGCCCCAAAAAATAGTTTAATCCAGAAAAAACAATCTCAAAAACCCCCTGCATTTCCTGGCAGTTTAGATTCTGTGTAGTTATAACTCACAACTTCAAAACATAAGAATTAAGTTTAATAGTTCATAAATTGTCCAACACACAGCACATACTGTTGTAATCTGTGCTGCATATATCTATATGAAGTATTAACACCAATGTTTAAACAAAATACAAAGTCACCACAGGCAGTCTTAGACTTCAGCTGTACAGTTTTGCTGAACTATTTTGGCTATAGATGTGATTTTTCACCCCGCTACCCTCATATGGTATTAATTCAATTGTTTTATATGTTATACATGCGTAAGAACTAGAAGGGGTTTCCTCAAACAACAAACACTGAGGATACAAAGGTCGATGTTTATAAAAATGTCAAACTCAAAGGCTCTTCCATGAGTTGTTAGAGGATTGCTCTCAGTGAAGACTCAGAGCCAGTCATTCAAGAGTCCTCCAGTGAGAGAAGCTAATCCTGAGTTTCCACTCCTGAGTCAGTGCTCAGGTCCCTCAACAGAGCATCAGCAGCAGGAGTACTGGAGAGAGAACAGGGAAATTTGGACATAGTTTAAAAGATCCCAAAAGTTCTTGATCACTCTGGTGTTGGGCTTGTGTTTAAGAACTCCCTGGTAAGCAGCTCCCACATGGTGCTGTTGGCGTTTGTGCAATGGTCTGTGACTGTAAGGTGTTGAAAGGGACCTCCCTGTCACAGCTGAGCTGCTGCTCTTCCACAGGCAGGGGGGCAAAAAAATCTTTAAAAGATGTTGTCTTAACACATTATCTTAACCTCTTTAAAAGAGGTTTTTGTATGTCTCTGCTCTTTGTTTGCAGCTCTATGTATCTTCTGGAAGGCAATTCTGGAAGTCACAGGATGAGGTGGGAGGGCTTTTGGAGTCCTTGGGCACAATCCCAGTGATGACTGGCCAGCCTTGTGATCAAATAAAATATCAGCAATATATAAATATATTTAGGAGAAGGGAGGCTCCTATAGGAGATTCAGAATAACAAAAACTTTGGAAACTGCTATCTCATTGAAAATGTGATCTCCCTGGGAATGCCTCATGTGCAGAGATCTCAGAGCCTGCTGAGGCAGAAGGTTTTGGTAGGAGTTAGGAGGACCAAAGTTACTCATCATGGCTGGTGGGTGGGTTGGAACTGGAAAGGGAATGCTGTTGTTATGCTGTCTGGAGCTCCACAGAGCTGAGGCAATGTGTGAATCTCAGGTAAGCAAGAGGAGCAGGGTCTGGTGTGGGTTTGAGGGGATGCTTCTGTGTGGATGAAACAGCAGCTCTTGGCCTTGGAGCACCCCAAGGTCTATGAGCTGGGCAGGAGCTTCAGTGGTGGGCAGGGTGTGCAGGTACCTACACACTGCTCTGCAAGGGCTGGTGATAATGCACATGAGCAAAGGTCACAGAGCCACAGAACATTCTGAGCTGGAAGGGAGCTGCAAGGATCATCCATTCCAACCCCTGGCCCAGCACCCTGTCCCCAAGAGTGTTGTCCAAATGCTCCTGGAGCTCTGGCAGCCCTGGGGCTGTGACTATTCCCTGGGGAGCCTGTTCAGAGCCCCAGCACCCTCTGGGGGAAGAACCTTTTCATGATATCCACCCTAACCCTCCCCAGCACAGCTCCAGCCACTCCCAAGAGTCCTGTTGCTGGCCACAGAGAGAGGAACTGTTGGGTGTGCAGATGTGTTGGTGCTGCCAGTTACACACCAAACCTCCAGCCCCCTCATCCTCTCCCCAGCTCTCCACTGAGCTCACTCCAGGTCTCTCCTGTCCCAAGGAGCTCAGCTGGAATCAACACTGCAGCTACAGCATCCCCAGGGCTGGGAAGAGAGGCAAGGCCTGCTGGCAGTGCTCCCCCTCAATATTCCCTCTTTCTCTTGCCCCCTGCACTAATGTTCTTTCTATTCTGCAGTTCCTTTATGTGGATGTCTTCATGGCAGGCTGAGGAGTTGCTCTCAGCCTGTATTTAATGTGAAAACACGAAACGGATGCACACCCATCTCCCTCTCCCTGCGGTCCCACCAAGCCCTGGCTGCTGCAGCGAGGATACTCTGGGAACTGGGACCCCCCTAGCACGCGGTGAGCCCATGGCACTGGGAACAGGGACCCCCCAAGGCACCCTCAGCCTGTGTCACTGGCAGCAGTGACCCCATTACACACCCCGAGCTCGTGGCACCGGGAGCGGAGACCCCCTTAGACCGCGTTTCTGTGACCGTCGCGTGTCCCGGGGTGTCCCCATCTGGGGACAGCGGGAGCCACATGCGTTCTGTCCCGCCGCCGCCAGGGGGCGCTCGCGCCGCGGGCAGCGCCTCCCGCCGGAGAGCCCCGTGCGGGACACGGGATGGGGGACAGGGATGGGGACA
>VZRL01006641.1:50271-236976 GCA_013397895.1 Origma solitaria
TGCTTTCCGGCTCCAACGGCCCTTGCATAGTATGGCCTTTGAATTTCGGGGGAGAAAGTTGTTGTTGATAGTTTTGTTTTGGGGTTTTTCCCCCGTGTTTTTGGATGAGGCGAGAATTGCTGGAGCTGCGCAGTGAGGTCTGTGCGTGGCTGCGAGAGGCGGCAAGGCGCCCTGCCGTCACAGATATAGCTGGAAACCCGACATAATGTGTAAACATAAAAATATATAATATAAAGAGATATTATATATAATATACAAATATATGCTATGTTTATATAATAATATTATGGAAGATATAACATTGTAGTTCATGTTATAATACTTACATATTTGGGGCTTTTTAAAAAACTGGTGCCAGCATGCTCTGTCCAGTCAGATATAGCATCCAGGACAAATGCAGTTTATTAACATGGTCACATAGGGTTTTGGGGTTTTTTTAATTGTTATTGGTTTTATTGTTATTGTTTGGTTTTTTGGTTTTTGTGGGGATTTTTTGTTTTTATTTTTTTTTTTACTCTAGTGTTTAATGTATTTTAAAGGCCCTTACGTAATATATTTTTAAAGGCCAATATTTAAATGTGTGATGGCTAAAGCTTTCACTTCCCAAGCCATCTTCATCTGCGGAGCCGTAGTTCTTTATCCATAGAACTAAACGGAAAAGGAGTATCCCACTTTCTTTTTCTGCGTTTAAGAGAAAAAGAGGAAAGCGTCAAGACCCTGAGCAAGGGAGCAACATGCGTTAGAATATCTAGAAATTAATACTATTTTCAGGATAAAATATTCAGAACTACTCGTAACAGCGGATCAGATAAAAGGCTCTTTACATCCCTCACGGCTCAGTTCCGCAGGGATAAGCGGGAGCAGGATCGGGCCCTGCAGGGAGGGAGGCGATTACAGAGCAGGCCGAAGAGAAGACCCCGCGATGACTCCCCTAAAAGTTCTTCTCCCGCCGCCGAGGTCGCTCCTGTGTCGCTGGCGGGGAGGATGGGCCGAGCAGGACCGAAGTCCGCAGCCCATCCGCGGGCCCCGGCCAGGGAGCGAAGCAGGGGCGCCGGGAAGGACCCAGCCGGGCCGGACAGAGCCGGGCGAGGGAACCGAGCCGAGCAGGGCCGGGCTCTGCATCGGGGAGAAGTGAATCGAGGCGGCCGAGCGGAGGCCCCAACTAGCGGGGAGAAGCATCCTCGGGGATGGCTCGCTGTCCTGTCCCCAGGCCCTTCTTCACGGGCTGCGGTTCACGGAGAGGGATAGAAATTATTATCAGGTCGGAAATATCCTGAAAACTTCTAGGAAGGGAATTCTGGGACCGTTCCCTGCCCCCGCTGTTCGCCGAATTCAGGCGGGTCCGGAAGCTGTTGGGTGACACCAAAGGGAACGCTTTTGTGTTAGTTTGAATTATTTTCACTTGTAACCCCAAAGTAATTAATTGATTAGCATCTGCTGGTTGAAGGGTAAAACGTGTCCCTGTACGGCGGAGGTGGCGGAACCGGGGGAACTCAGAATCCACGGTGGTGCCGAGAATGGAGGAGAAGGGGCCCGGGTTCCTTGCAGGGGCCGGTCTCCGGGAAACCGAGGCACCCTGCAGCCCCGGGGGTCCCTGAGCGCTGCCCGGCGCTGACAGCCGCTCTGCTCTCTCCTGCAGCGGTGCTGAAGGCGGAGCCGGCCGCCGTGTTCAAGTTCCCGCTGGCTCCCCTGGGCTGCTCGGGGCTGGGCTCGGCTCTGCTGGCCGCCGGCTCGGGGCTGCAGGGCGGCTCCGCCTCGCCCCATCTCCCGCTGGAGCTGCACCTCCGCGGGAAGCTGGAGCCGGGCCCCCCGGAGCCGGGCAAGGCCAAGAAGGGCCGCCGCAGCCGCACCGTCTTCACCGAGCTGCAGCTCATGGGGCTGGAGAAGCGCTTCGAGAAGCAGAAATACCTTTCCACGCCCGACAGGTAGGCGACGGCTGACTCGGACCCGGGGCGCGACGCGGCGGGACGGGACGGGGCTCATTTTGCCCGAAAATGTCGGGAAGCTGCCATCCGAGAAGAAAGCTGCCGGCCTGACCTCCTCTTTCTCTCGCCCGCAGAATAGACCTGGCCGAATCGCTGGGGCTCAGCCAGCTCCAGGTGAAAACCTGGTACCAGAACAGGCGAATGAAATGGAAGAAAATAGTAAGTGTCCCTTAAGAGTCCGTCCTTTGGGCGCGCCGTGTCCGCGCTCGATGGGGTATCGACCCCGGCCCTGCGGGCTTCGTCCTTCTACAAATCGGCCCTGGGCTATTTATGATAGCATTAAGGGTAATGACATGCCTCTGGTCTTTAATGACGTGCCCCTGGTCCCGCATCTCCCGGGCCTCGGTCGGACCACACCCGCCCGGTGCTGTCCGAGCCCTCCCGCTGTACTGCTCGGCCCCCGGGGGCTGAGGGCGGTGGGCGCAGCCCGAGAGGACCCGCACCCGCGGCCCGGCGCTGCGTTTCGCTCCGGGGAACAGGAGAGAGAGGGGTTCTTGCGCCCCGGCCTTACGGCAGCACAGTTTTACCGGGTGTCTCCCTCCTCTGTCCCCTCCCCGCCTCGCAGGTGTTGCAGGGGGGTGGCCTGGAGTCCCCCACCAAGCCCAAGGGCCGCCCGAAGAAGAACTCGATCCCCAGCAGCGAGCAGCTCTCGGAGCAGGAGCGCGCCCGGGACGCCGAGAAGCCGCCCGAGAGCCTGGGCTCGCCGGCCGAGGTCAGCCAGGAGGAGTGAGGGCGGGCTCGCCGCGCCGCCGGCCCCGGCCGCTCCCGGGCGCTGCCCGCAGGGGCCCGCATGACCCCGCCGGGCCCGGGCCGAGAGGATGAGGGCCAGCTCGGACAGTGGCCGCGGCCGCCTTCGGCCTCGGGAGATTCGGACGCTTGGACCGGCCGCATCCCGGTCTCTCCCCGCCCTGCCGCCCCTCTCCGCGCCCGCGGAGTGCTGCGCTGCGCCACGGCCGCTGCGTTGTGCGACGGCCCGAGGGGCCAGGAGGACACTGGATCCCACCTTCCACATCTACTCGCTGTCTAAAACCCTGTGGTGCCCCTAGTTATTCGAAAACTGCATTTTATGATCAGTTTTATTAATGCGAAGATATTTACTTTATTTCAATAAAGTATTTTATGAACTATTGCTCTGATTAACGTAATGCTTTGGGGTTAACATTTAAATAATTTGGGGTTTTTTTTTTCCCCACGGAGGCAGGTTAGAGATTCAAACCCAAGTTCCAGGCAGATCTACAGAGAAAGTGCAGAGCGCAGTGGTACCGGCAAGATTCCCCCATCGTTTTCCGCGACGGTTCGGCTGCCCGTGGCCGGGAAAGGCCAGAGCCTCGGTCTTTCTTCGGTCAAATTCGGATGTTTTCGCATTTTAAAGATACGTTAGTTGCTGACAAAATGTTAATTAACTTCTGCACTGCACATCCTAAATGATACATTTTTAAAATGCTCCTCATGAGCTGCTGCGATGTAGCATGAAATCCTAGCGCGTTGTTGGTCGGGTAGTTGGTTTTTTTCAATTTCTTTTTTCGTTTGTTTTCCGCGAGTCCCTTCTCCACGTTTTCCGTTGAGATGTTAAATTATAGAGCATCCACCAGGCATGCAATTACCGCTACTCTGCTTTAAAAAAAACAAAAAAGAAAGAAAGAAAGAAAAAAAACCAAAAGAAAAAAAAGCAGCCCGCAGGGAAGGGCGAGAGACTGAGAGCGAGGGCAGAAGAGCGGCGGGACAGTCCCGGGCTGAGCCGCTGCTGCGTGGGCGTCTCCCAATTAACGGCGCTAATTAACGCCCGCAGCTCGGGGCTCATCTGTGCCTCTCTGCCTCTGGTTGGGGCGGGCCGGGGGCTCCCTGTCCCCGGGGTAGCGGGTCCGGCGCAGGCCGTAGCGCTGCCGGCTCTGGGGGGCTCCAGCCACTGCTCAGGGCACGAAGACGGCGGCCGGTGGGAGAGGAGCACAGCGACATCGACGGGCTTTAACCCGAAATCGCTCCGAGTCGCTGTCGGCGGAGCCCTCGAGGTGAATGTGAGCTGAACTCATGCCGGTCGTTTCCAGTTTTCCGCTTTTCTCTTCCCCGTGGCTCCGGCCCCGCTGTCTACCACGGCCCGGCTCGGGAGGTGCCCGGGACTTCATCCCGGGTTAAATCACCTCCCCGGCTGAGCGGGGGTGGATACGGCCAGAGCTGGGTAAACAGGAAACAACCTCGTATTCTTACACTGAAATGACTTAGATATTTAACCAAATAATTCTCTGGAAATGTTTAATTTTACCTGGAGGTAAGGATGAATGCTGGGAAGAGGGAAGGCGGCGGCGGGGCTGATAGAGCCAGGGGTTGCGGGACACTTCAGCGCGGGCGGGACACGGTGGGCGTGTGGCTTTGTCACTTCGTTGTCACCTCTGGCTGTTTCTGGTGCTTTCAGCTCGCGTCAGAACATCTCCCCGTTTTAACTAAAAGTGAGGTTCACTGTCGCATTAACCTAACTCAACAGGACGACAGGCTGTGTCCATCACCGATGTCACACAGAGGGCTGGAACAGCCGGCCTTCACTCCGTGCTATCGCGTTCGCGAGAGAACGTTAATATTTTCTTTTCACGGTTGATTAAGTGACGGAGAAATGATTATTTTTTCTCAGATCATAAGGTGATTTTTTTTTTTCAGCACACGAAGGCATTAAACAGGGTAAGTTTTATTGGTTTGGTTTGGTTTTTTTTTTTCTTGTAGACAGCGAGAGAGGGGTTTGGGATGCTCTGGTAAGCTGCTTTTCTTCCGAGTCGGGGCCGAGCCGCCGGTCCGCTGCTGCGGGGGTGCCCGGGGTGGCCGCAGCCGCCCCGCTCTGTCCGCGCACCGAGCCGCCTTCGCTCCAGCGGCAGCGCACTCCGCGGCTTCCGCGCAGGACACCGAGGTAATTTTTTTTGTTGTGCCTCGATAGGAAAAGCTCCGAGGGGACTCGGAGGAACCTTCTCTCGCCCTGGCAGATGCCCGAGAGCCCCGTCCCTCGTGGGGCTGATCCCGTGCCCGGAGCCTCCTGCGCTACCCCGCGCTGCTCTGGCGTCTCCCGCTCGGCGATTCGCCCCGGCAGGACAGGCCGGCTGGGACAGGGCCGTTCACCAGCGGGACGCTCCCGGGGACAGGGACAGGCGGCTCCCGCTGCCGGGGAGCGAGGACACGGAGCGAGCGTGGGTGTGCGAACACGCTGTGGATGAACACACCGCACCTCCGACCGACGGGCTGCCTGCGGAGCCGCGCCCGCCCAGGAGCGCTTCGGTCACGGCTTTAATGACCAACTTTCGCTTCAGGAGGAGCCGCTTACAGCCCCGAGCGGCTGAGCCGGGCTGAGGAGCCCTCCCGCTTCCTCACCGATGCTAATGAAACCCACGGTCCTCTCAGGCACAGGAGAAGCCTGTTAGAATTATCTGACAATATACCTGACCAGTGGGATTTTTTATTGATTGGCTTTGGTTTTGTTTTTTTTCCTTGTAATATGTATGTATACACACACACATATTTAGATTATTTTATCTTTAAAAGATTTTATGTACTGCTTTCTGTCAAAACTTAATTTCCCGTAGCTTCTCCAGGTAGGTTGGCTGCTGGGCTGGCTGGAGTGACAGCAGCTGGGGGCAGAAGGGTCCCAGGGAGGTGTGCTCAGACAGATGGGGTGTCCCTGCCCACGGCACGGGGTGGAATGAGATGATCTCTACTGTCCCTTCCAGCCAAAACCATTTTGAGATTCCATGATCCTGTTTGAAAAGCGAAGGCAAGTGCCACCAGCCGTCAGCGATAGCCCTTCCAAAAGTGTTTGCAAATATCCCAGTGCATTAAAAAGCAGGGCTGGGGGGGCTCACCTGGACCAACATCAATAAACATTGCTGGCCGATGAGCAACCACAAGGAAATTACAGCAGACCTCACCTGCACACAGGTTTAGTGCTGATGGATAATTTTGGATGGTGTAGCATAACGGTTTCACTTTCTAATTATCTTTTACAGCTGTAATGAACCCGCGTGGATGCTGTTAGGCTGCGGTGGGTGATACCCACATCCATAACACTTCAGCAGCAGAGCAGTGTCAGCCCAGACACTCAGAGCCGTCCAGCAGGAGCCCTGGGAAAGATCTGGAAGACTTTGTTCAGTGCTATAACTTCTCCTCAGAGCTCTGTTCTGCCTGTGGGAATGATCTTGCTCTGCAGTGCCCCAAAGCTGCCAGAAAAGCTGCTCCCTCACCCCGAGGGGAATTTGCCAGTAAAGTATATTTGTAGCTAATACACCTGATGTTTGTTCTCTTGTCTGTGTGTAAATAAGTTGCATTGGCATGACACATTTTTATCTGGCAGAAATGCATCTACACTGGGGAGCTCCACCATCTTAATTACCCCAGTATAGGTGAAACAGCACATGTTTTCTCTGCAAACAAAGTAGGAGGGTGTAGATTGAAGGCTGGAAAAGTGGGTCCTTCCATGTTTGGATGCTACTCAGGTCACAGGTAATCAGAAACGTTTTGATGGTTTTCTTAACAAAAATCCATTTAAGGTGAGTTTCCAATTCAAATATCTTAAATTCCCTATTTATGAAGCATCTCAAAGAAACCTGAGAAAAGTTCTGCTTTTTCATCAATGTCAATTTAATTATAGCTCCATGGAGCCAGGGGATTTGAAGATTAATGACATGGGTGTTTATGCAGTGGCCGTGCTTGTTCTGCCAGGAGCAGACCGGACACTAGGACAAGGGTGTGAGGGGCTGCCCTGCTGCTGGGGGGCAGTGGCCTTGCCCTGACTCTCTGCTCTACATCCACATCTCCACACCTGCAAGGCAAGGGGAGGTCTGCTTTGCCCTTCTGGAAGAAAAAATTGATCCTGGAGCAATACTATGTAGGCAATTCTCACAAAAAGCCCCCAAAGTACAGACTTGATGCTGCCTTTTCCCCTCCAGAGGGTGGGAGACTGCAGAGGGGGTAACGTGGAGATGTGGATGGGGGAGTACAGTGGGATGGGGAGGGTTTGATGGGGGGATGGAGGGAGATGTGGGAGGATTCAAGAGGGAATAGGGGAGGCGCTGGGGTGTGTGGAGGGATGTGGGGATGATGGAGGAGTGGGGATGCAGGGGGATGTGAACTGAGGGGTGTGAGTGGGGATGAAGGATGCAGTGTTGTGTGTGTGGGGATGTGGGGCTGATGGGTGAGGAGGCTGGAGCAGAATGCAGGGAAGTTGGAAGAGTGAGAAGTGAGTTAGGGGTTTTGAGGGGATGAAGGGAACATGGAGGATGCAAAGATATGCGTATGAGGCTGTGAGGTGGATGGGGGAATACCAAGCGATATTGTGGGGTTGTAAGGAAGGGGGTGCAGGGAGTTTTGGTGGGGCATGGAGAGAAGGGAGGGGGATGCTGGAGCCTGCACCCCCCAAGTACTGATAAAACACATCGTCTAGCACCTTGTGTGTGTGCTGAGCTGAAGCTGGGGTGGGTCAGGCCTTGTTGTATTTGGGGAGGAAGAGTTAACATCTATCTGGGACTTTTCCTCACCATTTTGGTCCAAAAGGGACCAAATAAACAGATTGATACGACCTACTGAATTCAGGCAAATTCTCTAAATTTCATTAACTAACATGTGATGTCCTGTTATTACATGTTTGTCTTAACCCTAAATGTTGTCATTACACACACATTAAATTTGGTAGTTTCAGCTGACTTTTATAGTAGATAAAATTTAAATGCTAAACTCCTGATTCCCTGCCATTTGGCCCAGTAATGTGTAAGTAAAGTTCAGAGCAAGTTTGCATTATCCATGCTAACATGGTTCTCTGTGTTGTTATGTCTGCTTGGCTGAGCTTTGCCATGAAATCTGTAGGAAATGTGCCAGAAGGAAAGCTTGGGTGCAGGGGTGGTTATCTTTAATGAGGTTGGTGCTGACCATTGGGTCAGCAGGCAGAAGTTTTCATAGCAGGCTTTAAAGATACATCCTCTTATCCACACAGCTCTGGGTGGATGGAAAAGTCACGGTTGTGTATGGACTCATCCGTTTACAAAGAGAGTCCATTAAAACATGATTATGTATAACATGGGCTCTTCCTCTGCAAGATCCTCAAATCCATTGTTTATATTGCACCTATATTAACAAACCACAAAATAAACTCATGGAGTTTTCAGAATGTATTTCTTTTTAGGACGGGAATGTGGGAACCTTCCAAAATTGAAATGGTACATAAGGCGATGAGTAAGGGAGTGATTTGTGCCTGAAGTTTGAGTATTAGCTGGAAGAAAAGATTCCACTTTTTCAAAATGATTTTCCCTTCAGAGATTTAGTTTAGAGAGCACTGGGCAGAGCACACTCGCTCTCTGAAAAGACATTGAAGTCAGTAGATTTTACTCAAATGGAGGATACCATTGGAGGAGGAAACCCTCGAGTTATGTTAAAGAGCTCGCCTGCAGAGCTCACATACAGATGTGCTTAAAGCAGCACATCCCTGGTCATCCATACTCAACAGTTACTCAGGCATGACTTGCAGTGAAAAATTACGCAAAATCCCATTAATTTATGGCAATTGTTCCCAGCCTGATGTGTCATAACTGCCAGGCTGAGAACTCGCTTGCGCAGGATCCCTGGACCTCAGCAGCATTCCACCAGCATAAAGCAAATAAAGGGTAAACAGAGCCCAGAGCAGAGCAGGCACATGTGCGGTAAAAAACTGCGTGTCCTGGGAACTCTGACGTCTGTCTGGAGACATGGGACTAAAATAACTGGGAGAAGAGAGCCTCAAACATGACACTGGGCCATTTTACAGAAATTACAGCCATTTTACATGGATTGGATTAATTTATTATGAATTATCTTCTCCAGCTCTCCAGCTTTTACTTTGTGAAGAACAAATACTTTGTCACAGAAGAGTTCTGGGTAAAAATCTACATAGGGCAGGAGATGTCAGCAAAGCACAAGTCTGACTTTGGCTGGCAAGGAAGGCGCTCCCAAAATGCACATTGTTCACCAGAGTGAGGTCTCCAGGGAAGAAGCTGGCTGTTCATTTTGAGCTTCCTTCTCTGCTGCTTGACAAGGTCTTAGAGAGATACCACACTGTTATTGCTGCTAGGAACACTTCCTAAGGTATTTACTAAAGATTAAACACAAGGAATATAAATCCCAAATATTTTCAAATTATATTCTCTCTTAATTGTATAATTTGCTGAAATATGGAAGTGAGTAACATCTTGTCTGAGTCAAAATATCTTTTCATAGATGTTTAAAGAAACAAATCATCTCTGTGTGTTGTCCTCTTCTCCTTTTCGTAAAAGTGAGTGCTGGGTTGCTGAATATTCCCATTTATTAAACAGAAATTCTCACAGGGCCTGTTCAGTCTGTGCAAAATGCTAGATGTTTGTGCCAATCCTTGCAGATGCTCAGAGCCTCCTCTCATTCCAGCTTTTTGAGGCTTAGTGCTGCCACAGGTAAGGCTTAAAGGGCCCTGTAGGATTTTTTTGAATTCTGTGGTGTGCTGTGAACTTTCCACGTTAATGAGTGTGTAAATATTTCATATCCAGATTTCGTACTGTTAAATTTAGAAGTCACAGAGTGCTGCTTGTTTCCTGGCATGTCTCACTAGGCAAGTGTTCATGTGCAGACCATGCATGTAAAACAGAACAGAGCATGTTAAGCTCAGTGGTTATTTGAAATTAAAATCCCTTATTCACTACTATTTGTACTAGTAAAGTACAAGTGTTCAAATATTTGCAGAAAGCGCCTGCGAAGCAGCTGTAAATATGGCTGAATTTGCTTCTGAATTTCAATGAATATGTGGACATTTTTGGCTAAGCTGTAATGCATGTGTGCAGGGGACATGAGGTTTGTAGGTGCCAGTGCTTTACAATTACCAGTGTGCAAATTGCAGCTAAGCCCATTGGATTTAACTTTTATTAATTTAAAGGGAAAAATAGAGCCTACTTTGAAAAAAATCCTAAAACAAACCCCTTCAAGAAAACACATAGAACATCAGAAGCTTTAGATAAACACACACATTAGCGGTCTGCAGCTTTCACTGGCTGGGTGAAAAGTAAGCTGTGTGTAGTTTAACTCTTTCCTTTCCAAGTAGCAGGAGCAGTATGGAAAGGCTGAGGGGGGAGTGCGCTGCTCAGGGTTGAGTCCTGCAAACCAAGATCTCTTCAAAAGAGTTCCTTCACTGGGTGGAAGACAAGGAATTTGCAATGGTTTCCAGAAAATATAACTTTAGCAAATGTTGTATTTTCAGCAGGAAAATGGGCTCAGTGTGATCAGGACTCGGGAAGAAGTACTTGGTTTCAAAGGGCTGTGGTTTGGTAAGGTTTGGAAAGCTTGACAAGGTGGCACTGCTGGTCAATGTTCCAGAGACAGTCGTGGCATCTCTCAGCTGCCTTGATACACATAATTTCCAGTTGGTTTTGCTCCTCTTCCTACACCAGCAAATATCTGGATGGCAAAACTTCCATAGATTTCTCTGATGATCTCTTGCCTGTCTTCCTAAGGCTTAAAATGCAATAAAGGACTTGCTGCTGTAATTCCTGCTCTGTGTTTTCAGAATCGCTTTGTGCTCTCACCGTGTCTGCAGTCCAGTGCAGCCTGAGGGGTAACTCATGGCGTGTGCATTGCAGAGCAGTCCTGGCTGCTTCCATCAAGCTTTTGGGTGCCCAGCAATGCTGGATGCATGGCCTGGGCAGCTGGAGATGAAGTGTGAGAGCGATGCTCTGACACCAAAAGAGGCAGGGCTGGCCCCGTGTTTGTGGCACCTTGTGGTCAGAAGCTCATACCTGCTGTCTGCTCTTCCCAAAAGGGTGATGTTTGCTATTTCCCAGGTCTCTAAACACATAAAAGGCATTTGCTTGCTTCCTTGCTGTCTATATACCTAGTTTTTAAAGGACTGTGCTTTCTCCCCAGCCATTTATCTTTGTTCTTCACAGCCCTTTTCACTATGTTGTACTTCTTAAGTTTTGAAGTGATGTTTCATCGTTATTCAGAAGACGATGCTGTCCAGAGTAACAATCAGATTATCATGAAGGTGAGGAAAAGGATCTTTGCTGTGAGCCTCTTATGGTCTCCAGTCTGTAAAACCATGGAACTTTTGGCTTGTGCTTGACAGGGATGCACATGGAAATGCTGCTCAGAAATATCGACAGGGAGACAGACAGAATCCTCTGTATTGTCTTGGACTCTCATCATTAAGGCAGTCCTAGTGTATTTTTAGGGTATATCTGTAACTATTTAGGAATTCTAGTCATAGCCTGGCATCCACACTCATGGCTGTTGCAATGTTGGATGGGTACAGTCATCTTTCTGTGTTCTGTTTCTTGTGTTGCCGTCCTTGTTTCTTTTATGAAGGGATTTATAAATGCAACTGAAATACTGACAGACCTTTTTGTAACCACATTGAGATGTGGTCTGTTGGCTGGATGTGGAAAAATATAGTGAGAAAAGGTATTTCTTTGTATCTAAATTTTTTTATTCTCTATAGTCCCTCAGAGTGTCTTCTCCTAGATGAGGCAAACTCCAGGGGAGATGTTATCCCTGTATGAATTTGGAAGAGTTATATTTGGGTTGGATAAGAAAATGCTACCTTTATAACCAGAGAGCCCCGAAATGGTGGCACCCAAAACTGGGTCAAAGACTGTGGTATATATTTGAGCTTTCTGCCATATTAACATTAAAGACCCCACTGTGTTTTCTTAGGCTTGGATATATGCACTCTGCAAGAATTCTCTTCTTTGACCTTACATTTACATATCTCATAATTTTCAGGTGTGTTTTCCCTGATGATATTTTTTGCTATTGATATTCATGGTCAGTGTGTCCTTAGTGTCCACAAATCCTGCCCAATATACATTCTGTTGCTACATTCAATAGAGATGAAAACTCCAAGACCAGGCATAATTTCCAGGATCAGAGATTTTATAAATAGGGCTGTTGTACCTGGGATATGCAACTTCTCCTCCCAGGAATGAATTGTAGGTTTGATCCTGAATCCTTCCATGAACTGATTTTACAAAGAGACAAGAGGGATGGAGATAATGGTTGCTCCAGAGAACACAGGTTTCATCCCATTCTTTTTTAATAAGAAGGGTTTTTCCCTGCACTGCCCAAGTTCTTGAGCTGGGCCTGGCACAAACCTATTCATTTAATTCGGATCCCTCTTGTTTCTGTTTCACTGCAACCCTTAAGAATTGACCTGTGATGAAGAACCACTTCAACAGTTAGAATATGAATAATGAGATAAATCCAAAGATTTTACAGTCTGGGTTACACTCCCCTTTCTTCACTTCAGTCCTTTACTTTACATCACTTGTTGTGTGCGGATTTCCTGAGGCACAAATAGATATGTATATTAGGCTCTAGCGGGCATTTCTTATATTTATTTGTCATTTCTAGCCAAGTTGCCTTTGGTATGCACCAGATTTTCTGGGAACAAGTTCTGTTGTCTGTGCAATGCATGAAGAGCTACTTCCCATTGTTTGTTTTGTTCATTTGCCACCTGAAAATTTCACTTGATGCACTTAGGCTATGTGTCATCACAAAGATAACAGCCTCTTTTCCTTTTTCCCCATGCAACTCTTTGTTTTATGGAGGATCATCATTCCCCCAATGCTTTCTTGCCTTCCCTGCACCTCGGTCACACCTGCTGGGCTGTGCTGAGATTCACTCGACTCTTTGGTCTAAAACTTGGTGGGTTTTATTTCTCACTGAAGAGTATCAGTGACTTCCCTGTCCATGGCAAGTGGTTGGAACAAGAAGATCTTTAAGGGCCCTTTGAACACAAAATTTTCAGTGATTCTATGAAGGCATGTGCCGTGCTTTTAGAACCAGACCCTAGCAAGTTCCATTCTGCCTTGTGTTCTTCCATATCTTTTATCAAGTGCTTTTTCAGAGTCCTGGATGCACATCCCTGGCACCTTCAATCCCCTGTGTCAGTGTTTTTGGAGTGAATCCCAGTCCTTGTGCCAGCTTGTGCCATCAGGTTGCCCTCTAATGGTTTGTGTTTGCTCAGAGTACTCTCAGGCTTTCTGATGACTTGAGGAACTTTTACTCTGATTCCCATGGAAGAGCCCTGAATGTTTTATTCCACAAGTTTCTGGAATGAGCAGCGGAGCTGTGCTGTACAGAGGGAAAGGTGGAAACCTCCATGGAGATTGTGGTTGCAACCCTGATCGTTTACAAAGCTGGTTTTGATTTCTTTTAATTAACTGTACATGTTAGGAGTTGGCAATCATAGATGTCAAGGCTCAGTATTGAAAAGTGTTTGTTGACTGCTTAAAAATTTGGACCGAAAATAGCAAGAACAAGTCTAAAGTTTCATCCTATCCCTGAAGATTCCAAATGAATTCAGAGATGTTCTCTAAAGTCAAATGGCACAAAACTCCCATGAAAACCAACCAAAAGGGAGAAAATGTGGAAAGAAGTTTCTTGCGTAGGTAACTGTGAAAAACCTCCAAATGTTTGAAAAATATTGGGGGGTTGTAGTGATTTGATTTGAATATTTTTTAAAGATTTTTTTTAAAAAAAAATTAATTTAAACCTAGGTAATGTGATGCACTAAAAGACTGGTGAGGAAGATGGGAAATTTTAACACACTGAAGTTTTTTCATGTTGAGTGCTTAGCGCAGCACTGTTTTGAGAAAAATAAATTTAGGGGGTCTGTCAGTATCCTGTGCTCTCCACAAATACATTCTGACTGCACTCAGGTAATACATTCAGGTTTATTTTTCTCAGAAGATGTAACTGAAGATCAGAGTTAAAGGAAGAAAACTGGTAAAGCTTTCTTTCTCTTGTTAAGGAGTAAACTGCAGGTGATACAACTGAATATTTGAAAATAGCTAACCCCCACCCCCCTCAAAAAAAATCAGTCTAAGTAAAAGAAAATAAAGAAGAAAATTCCAAAAACTTTACCCAAATTTTTAAGCTTACAAAATGAAGACGGTGTCGTATGTGTTTATGAAACGCAAATACATTTCCTTAATAAAAACAAAGCTTGAAGACCTAAGACATTGATTTTTTTTTTCAGGTAGTGTATCATCATCCTTGATGTCAATTCGGTTTTGTCTTGGGATTTAACGAGGTTAAGATTTTACCTGAACAGTAAAATCTCAGCCCTTCTCCAAAAGAGATGTAGGTTCTTTTCAAAGTAGGAAGGCAAACAAAATTATTTGTGAAGAAGAAATGAAGTATTTCTTCACTTTATGACCGGGAGAAATAATACATGAGGACAGTTTTACGTTTCCTTACATGTGTGTTACGGATGCTTTTACTACAAGTTTCCCCACACACTCCAACTACACCATGCACACAGATATAAAATGCAGCAGCCCTGGCAATGTAACAGCATCAACTGAGTATATTAAAACCAAACTGAATTCCTAAAATTTTTTAAATAATATTTATTAGAAGTTAAAAATCAAGGTAGAAACAGTATACTTTTCCTAGCAATCTGAGACAAAAATTGGAGATGTTTTATTTAGTGATATGTGGATATTCATTCGTAACTGATAGAAATGTGGTTCTGCATGTAAGACTCTTTCAGAATTACATCTACAGACCTGTGCATATTTATACATCACGGGAGACAGCTTATTCTGCTGGTAAAGCTTTACTTGCCAGGTATGAAGCTGCTGGGAGCCTGTTCCTTCAGCAGATGAGGCACTGAGCCTGCTCCAACAACCCGACCTTGGTGAGCCACACCACCTCTGCAGAAACTTGGAAGCGCCAGAGCCATCTTCCTTCATGTAAGAATGAGGAAAGACATCTGCTTTTCTGTTACTCTTCATGTCTTGTTTTATTAATGCCTAGTACAGGAGTGGCCAAAAATCAGAGTTTACTTGGTTAACTCAGAATCTAAACCCAGAATGATTCCAGCATTGCACCTGAAGGTTTTGATCCGGGGTGACCTCTGGGTAGAAGTTCTCTTAATCACGTGCAATAGAGTTACACAGTGGTTTATGGTGTAGGCTGGAGTGGACACCACACATACTGTGAAGAAAATAGTGAGAAATGTTGATAGGACAAACCAGCCTGGAGGTTGGAATATATGGCAGGAGTGGCAGCTGTATTTAGGAGCTGTGCTGCTGAACCGAGGCTGTGTTTGCATCCTGGAGTGAAATTTTTCACAGCAATACAGTTTTACTTCAAATACCCCCTGTGGCTGGGAGAAGGCTTCAAGACCATGGCGTTTCATAGAAGTTTTGGTGATCTGGAAACACTGACAACTTTCATTCATTTGCAAGTGTCTGGCCTTGTCTAGAGAAACTATACTGTGCTGTCTAAATTGGAAAGCTCAAATCACAGATGTGAGTGTTGTTGGGAGGTTAAAGGACGCAGAAGGAATGAGTAAAAATGGCAGTGCTGTACTTATTTTTATTAATTAGCCTGCATAAATTTCAAGCCTGCTGCAAACATAATTCAGACTGAAATTTTGCAGTGCAGGGACACCCCAAAGTGGAGCTGGATATTAGTGTATGAGAAGAGAAGGAAAGAGAGAGTAGAAGAGAAAAAGAAGAAAAAGGTTTCCCAAGACCTTTAAGTGGGATTCTGGTTTGTGTTGGATCCTTCTCCTGTAGGCTTAGAGCGCTCCGGTAACCTGAAGGATCAAAAGTGTCCTCAAGCCCTTAAATAGATGACTCGGAAATACTTGAAATGTGTTTCATTTTATGGTAAGTTTAATGTTTCTAATCTCGGTGCAATTTACAATTACAATAAATATCACGAAAAATTAATGTGGCCACTTCAAATACAAAGGAACGACAAAGTGTAATCTGAGAAAATTTTATCAACATGCAATTTCCTTAACAAAAACATCAATGTATCATTTCAGAATGCTGAGAAATATTTATCTTTTGGGACAGCAAAATCATTTGCAGAACATTTTAACTGCTAAATAAATATTTTACTGGCAACTTCTGAGGCATCATAAATGCAGTCAATATAAACAAAGCAATGTGGAAACCAGCTCCAGCCTCAGTTCAGATGGTGGTTGGCTGGTTCATGGCAACACAGGACTCTGGGATGCATTTGGCTGAGCCTCAGTGCTTGGAAAGATCTGATTTCTTCCTGCTATTATAAGCAAGTTTGCTTAGTTTATTTGGACATTCTGGCAGCAGGAGCCACAGCGAGCTCTTAGGAGTGGTGATGCAAGCAGTTAGCATTTAACTGAAACTGGCTTTTAATAGTTAAATTTTATTTTTTAATTGAATCCAGTGCTTATGAAAACTACAGGATTTGCAGCCTTGGAGAGAGGACTTTTCTGCATGGCTGCAGAACAAGAACATCAAGGCCAAGGGGCTTGAACTTCCACAAGGCTCTTGGCCAATGTGCTTCACCACGTGGCTCTGGTGTCCCTGTTATGTGCTCTCTCCTCTCTGACTGCCCGACTGAAAAGGCACGTCTGCCAGGTGGAGGGGTGCAGGTCACACAGTCCTAGACCCCAAAGGAGTTACGGGGGTTTTCAGAGACCTATTGGCAGAAGGGCCCCGAGAGCACTGGCATGGATTTTACAAGCATGGGATGGTGATGATGAGTCTTCCCTTATTAGTGGGTGAAAAGGATCTATTAACTCCTAAAGCCATTGATTATAAAATCTGAAAGGGATATGCTCAGCTATGGAACACCAGGGGTCCGATGGATGGGATATTGTGCCCATGCTGTGTCAATGGCTGTGTGCAGCCCATGCAGATCCTGCTGAGCTGGGCTCATCCCTTGGGACCTGGTGCACAGTGCAAGATGGTGAAGTTTACTGTGGCAGGTGGGGGCAGCTCATGCCCTGACCACAAGATCTGATCCTGGTGAAGTGGCAGCGCCAAGAAGCACCAAAATGCAGTTTGTGAAAGCTGATAAGATGATAAGCTGAAACCCCTGGTTATACCAGCAATCGTGAATGCTACTGATAACATAGGTACCTTAATGAATGCCGTGAGGGATACTGGGGCCGTGATTTCAGAACCAGATGTGCAGGAGAGAAAATCAGCTGGCAAAGCTGAAAAGAGGCACCTCATGGGTGACAAGGAAACAAATGTGGAATGACCTTGTACAAGGCAGTGTTCCACAGTCAGAAATAGATGGAATTACAGCATCACAAATGTTCTGCTGGTGGCAAAATTGGTGTCTGTGAAAAGAAATAATCCTCCCCATCCCTCCTGCCACCTTCAAAGCACCACAATTCCTGGCAGTTGCTGAAGAATCTGGAGCAGCGGCTTGGTGGGTTCCCTGAAATTGCTGCTGCTGTGATTTCTCACCAGGAGCAGGATTAATGCCTCAATGTTCCTCTCCTGGTGGATACAGGAGCAGAAGTTACTGTATTACATGGTGATATTACGTTAACGATAGGAGACACCACCCCATTTGTCATGCAGGTCTTAATTGTCCCAATTAAGGAATATATCTGATGTGCTAGCAGGGTGAATACTGAATGGTTGGTTTTGTTTCAGGACTCCACAAGTGGGATTTGCTGCTCCGTCTATAACTGTTTTGGGTGAGTTCCTGCAGTGGGATCCTGTTGTGCTGCCAGTGCCTGGCATGGTGGTGTACGTCAAGCAGAATCGCATTCCAGGGGGGAAGAGGAAATTACTCAAACGATTCAAGCACTCCAATGAGTGGGAATTGTTAGAGAAACCAAGACTGCTTTTACCAACCCTATTGGGCCTGATCCAAAGGCAGATGGCACTTGGAGACAGACTGTTGATTACAGGGACTTGAATGAAGTCACCCCCCATTGCAGTTATGGCACCAGACATGGTGACCCTCATGGGTAAAACCAGAAAAGCTTTACATCCCTGGAAGGTGATGGACCTTACCAATGCTTCCTTCTCAATAGCCATTGCTTCAGAGGATCAGCATCAGTCTGTCTTTACCAGGCCACGAAAGCAATACACTCTTCAGGTGTTACCTCAGGGGTGTGACCACGGTCCCTCCATTTGCCATCAAATGGTGGCAGCTGATGCAGCGCTGTGGCCTGGTGCTGTCCCCGGTTACTGTTATATTGATGATCTATTGATTACGGTGAGCTACAACAAGAAATTGAGGCAGCTGCTGAATCACTGACCGCCCACTTACAGGACAAGGGCTGGGCAATTAATCCACAGAAAACACAGGTCCCTGGCACTACTGTGCCATTTTTCGGGCATGTTTGGCATAGCCAGCCTGGAGAAATACCAAGCACAGCACAGCAAACAGTCCAGCAATTCCCTGTTCTGACCATGATGGAACAACTGTAAACTTTCCTGGGGCTTTCAGGATGCTGGAGAATTTTCCTTCCACACCTGGCAGTACTCGTGCCTCTCTGCAGAAATGGACAGGGAGCAGAGGTGTTTGGGAATGGGCCAAGCAACAGCCAGAAACCTTTGGTGCTGCAGGAGTACTCTGACTGAGTGTGTCCAGCTGCACATGGTTGTGTTTATGGGCACTACACAGCCCCTGGGGAGAGTTGGGTGGGCTCAGGGGGTTCTGACTGCCTGGCTGGGTGCTTACATTGGCCCTGTGTCCCCATCAAGGTGGGGGGGATTTGTATTCACTGCTGTGGAGACAGCGACAGGATTGCTCTTTGCTGAACCCACCAAAGGTGCTCCATCCTCTGTTGATATCAGATTCTCCAGTTCTTGTATTTCAGGTGTCTTTGCCTACCTGGGCCTTGTCTGAGGAGGTCAGGTTGGAGCTCTGCCACTGGTGCCACGAACCTCCCATCAAATCGAAGCTCAGTCTGAAAAAGCCCAAACCTTCCATCTCTGTGGGCCATGGCCCCATCTCAAGCTCCCAGGTCTGGAGTGATTTTGGCTGAAGGAACTGGAGCACCAGCGTCCATATTACTGGAAGGAGATGTCAACAAGATCCTGCAAAGCTTAAAACTCCTCAGCTGAAAATCAAAGATGAGACAGTGTAAGAGTTTAGTGAAAAGCTGCTTCCAGACCACCACTGTTGTTGCATGGATTACAAGTGACTGGTTGAAAATTGTTGCAAAATGAATGTTCTCTCCTATTCACACATCTAGTGGAAGTCCATGTGGGTTTAACTGGAAACTTGTCAGCGTTTCCCTTGGAAAGGGTGAGAGTGGGAGCTGCTCTCTCAGCTGCAGCTGGAGATCGGAGACTGAGTCAAGGCTCATTGGATGAGAGGTGTAAAGGAAGTTGTGCTGCTGCTGCCTGTACTTCATCAGTCCTTCTACATCTTCATGTCTCCTACACTCTGTCATGGCATTTGGTACATGGATTGCTCCTCCAGGCAAGGATATGGAACTCCCCATGACTATCGATCTGTCTGCTCCGTGTCACATTCCAGAGTTCACTGTTTAATCCTGTTTTTTAATAAAGCTGTAGCCTTTCCTACAGTGAGAGAAATGAGGAGGATCAATAACCTACTCTTGCCCTCCAAGAACGAGTGCAGAGCTCAGCTCTCAGAAGATGAGGATTCTGTGGTGAGTAGTGGCAAATGGAAAATGAAACATCTGTGTGGGAAGAGATGTTCTGCTAAGCCCATGTGTGCCACTGCCGAGCACCTGCACCCCACCTGTCCATGGCTCTGTTTGGGATGAGTTTGGGAATACAACATCTTAGAGTGAGCTGATAGCCACCAGGTAGGGAGGTGAAGTCCAAGGTATAGTTTGTGACTGAACCAAATTCTAGTTATCAAAAAACAAAATCACAGAATCTTCAAGGCTGGAAGAGACCTTCAAGGTCAACCAGTCCAAATGTCAACCCGACACTATCATCACTAAACCATGTCCCCAAGTGCCTATCCAAAGCCTCTTGAACACTTCCAGAGACAGTGACTCTTCCACCTCCCTGGGCAATTAATTCCAATGCCTGACCACTCTTCTAGGGAAAGTTTTTTTCTAATATGTAATCTTAACCTTCCCTGGGACCACTGCCTTTAACCACTCTGAATATATTTCTCTGTAGAGAAGCTTTGTCTTTCCCACTGTCATCAAGTGGGGTCTCAGGAACTCAGAGGGAAGTGGCTGGTGGGATCTAGGACCACCCAGGTGAATTCCAAGGTGTGGAAATCAGCTAGATGGCATCTCGAGTGCTCAGCAGGTGAGACCCAGGGGCTGTGCCGTGACTCCATATAATACACATGTATGCATGGATGTATGTTCTAATAATGGATAACACATTTCTCTGCCATCTGAGCAAATACTTGGAGTTTTAAGAGCTACAAGTGAGTTGGGGTAACTTTACCTCATGTACAGGGCATAACTCAGTCTAATTCATGAAGCATTAAATGTCACAAGAGCCACAGACTCTTGTGATTGAGATTAATTTTATTGATTTTTAGTAGTATATTAAAAGGATAAAAAGCTCTGTTCCTTTTAGCAGCACACTTACTTTATGGAGTGAGTGGTTTCCTCCAGCATGATTAAAATCATCAGAATTCTGTATCATACAGAGGAAGATGAACACACACTTATTTCACAATGCATCTTTCAGATGTGACTGGGAAATACATCCTTGTGTACTCATACTTGCATAAAAAAACTGAGGCAAGAGTTTATTTAGTCCCAAATCCATTTAAATAGTGTATATTGCTAGGGTTTCTTGGTAGTAACTGCAAATTAATCCTTGCTTAAAAGGATTTTTTTTGATTAATTGAACACACAGGAAGAAGCCAACAATACTGTTCCTCACAAAAGAAACAGCTATTTTTAGGCATTTGCTTAAATTTTAGGTTGCTTTGTTCCTGTTAAATCTCAGCTTTTAGTTTGGCAGAAATCCCATTTTAAAAGCACACTCTCAGGTTTGGGGACATCAGCAAGACTGAGGGTTTTGCCTGTGCTTAAGGGCTTGGGGAAAGAAGTTTCAGAATGGTTTTTACAGAATTAGGGCCGTCAGTGAAGTTGATTGAGCTTTTTGCCTTTACAGGATTTAGGATGACATTTAGAGCTAGATTGGCTTTATTAAATAACAGTTGGGTAAGATGTGTGACTTAGGCTTAATGAAAAGTGCCATAATAGGAGATTCTGGTAATTGCACTGAATTGTGTGCTTTTCTTATTGTTCCAGATGATTTAAGAGTTAGTGTTTATTATAAGTACTGAGAAAGAGATTTTAATTTTCTTTAAGAAATGGTATTTGCATGTCTTAAGAGCTTGAGTTTCAGCTGTTCTTTTCATTTTGTACTATTTTCATTCAGTAGGACTCCAAGTCAGACACAGAAAATGGGATTTACATGCGCACACAGGTTGGTGGATGTGTTGTTATCACCACCAGGACCTCTGACTGCAGGCTGGAACAATTACACTGAGAACTCCATATATTATCCCTTTGAAACAAACTATTTGCAAAGTTGGAGACAATGGTGAATAATTTGCACCATGTAAAAATTATGATCTGTTTCCTACCTAAACCGGGGAATGTTAATAGGATATTGGGTGCATAAATATTTGGATCTTCTGATACTACCAGGTAAATTTTTTTGGTCTTTGTCTTACAAAGCCTTCTATAATGCCAAGGTTGTTACCTGTTCACTGTGGCTCCCTATGAATAAAGAATTGGAATTTAACACTGTAAGTATTAAACATTTTTCAATATTGCAAATCTTTCTTTCAAATTAATGCAGAAGAAACAATTATTCCTGGTTTTAGTAAAGTGTTTTGTTGTTGATAATGTTTTAAGAATCACCACTCAGAAAACAGCAAAAAAAGAAGTTTAAGTATAGGACACCTGTCCTTGAAGTTTTTAGTCCTGGGTTTGGGACACAGCACCAAACAATTCAGTGGAAGTTTGAGTTTATTACAAATATCCCAGGTTTTGACAAGGAAAATTGCTGATTTCTGAGGAAATTAAATAAGAAACCAGATTTCATTACTGTTGACCAACCTGAGGGGTTTTTTGGGGGTAAATGTATGTATAGTAAATTTAAGAAGAGAGAGAATTTGTTTTCCTTCCTGTTTCCTCAAACCTGAAATACGTCTCTTCATTTCTAGTCAGATATCACACTCAATAAAACCTCTTTAGGTGTCAGGGACTGACTTTCTGAATGGCATGACTTGATGAAAGGCACCCAGTTGTTATCTCCCACTTGTTGTAAAACTGTCAATCCCAACTCAAAATCAGGAGTCAAGCCCCTGGGTACCATTAAACTGTTTGAAAAGAAACACAGAGCTTAATGAGACTGTAATTGTTTTGCTTGTGATTTTTAAATTGTGTTTTTTAAAGCTTCACTGTGCTCTTACTATTCACTCAGTACCACTGAGGTGAAGTACCACTTAAAGCCTCAAGTTCATTTCATATCTAAGAAAAATCCCCCACATCTTAATTACCATGAGACTCAAGGTAAAAGATGACAGGAAATATTGTGCCAGTCCTTAGGAATAAGAGAATTTCCTCGTTCACCTGAGGTCACATTAGAAATTATGATATGAGAAGAGTGATTAATCACATATGCAGATATTTCTGTAGTTGTATAGGATAAGGAAAAAAAGGCCTTAAATTCACTTCTAAAATATGTCCATCATTACTCTGGTGTTTTATCTCATTTTCGACTTTCAACTCCCTTACGCTTTCAAATAAAGCCATTGTTTATCTGTACCAAGAGGGAGAATTCTTTTGTGTTCAAGTATATGATTTCTTCTGAAAACTGCCTAATAAAGGCAGAAATACATAATTGTGGGAATGTTGAGAGGTTTTCTCTGATTAACAGGTGTAAAGTGTTCTGGGATTCAGAGGTAGAAAGCACTTTAAGTATTTACAGTGAGTTTTAAAGTTGTCCTTGATAATGATGTTGGAGGTGGCATCAAAAGAGAGGCTTCCCTGAGTACTTCTGAAATGCTTCTTGGAAACAGCCCAGAAGTTACTCTTAAATACAGAGTAGAAATCTGACAAAGTTCCCCCTTCAATAGTTTGCAGGATAGAGTTGGATTAGTTCATGGTAAATTTGGCTGCACAAATAATTGGTTTTATTACAGAAATTATGTTACCTGCACCTGTATCCTGTTACTAAAAGGTTCTGAAGTAGGAGGGAACCAACTCATGGGTCAGTTTGTGAAAGCATTAATTTAAATTGTCTTTTCTCTCTTGACAGGTTGGTTAATGCATAGCATTTTCTGGCTGATATATCCCAACCCTTTCACTTTAAACATGGTATTTATCAGCTCTTTATTAAATATACAAAATAAGACCACACTGGCCAAAATCTGTCACAGCACATTTTGTTGTCACAGTGCATTTTGCTGTATGGTGAGGAATGAGAGTCCAAGCCACAAAGTTGGCTCATTTCAGCCTCAATGGCTTTTTGAAAGGCTTGCAGCTTAAAATAATACATTATTAAGGTATTCAGATTTGTCAAAATTAATAATTAATATCACATTTATGTTCCCCACACATACACAGAGCCTTTCTTTCCCTTCACTTGTTTGTATTCCAGCCAAGCAGCCCCAAGCTGTGGCACTGTCCCATAGCACTGCTGCCTTTGGGACCAGGTACATGATCCATGGATCCATTTAAAATAACATTAAAAATGCAAATTTTAAGAGGGAGAGATATATTTGTTTTTAAGATCTTGGGGAGATTTTCTTCCAGGGATAAGGGAGCAACTTAACAGGTGATTATGAGTGTTAATCAGACTTGTTTTAAGAATAAATAGGACTGATCTAACCAAATATCAGGTGAAGTATGAAAATTTGTTGTCTTTTGAAAGCAGAGATTATAGAGAATATGTTCTACTTACAGAACAGCTGCATTTTTGCAGTCAGGACTCAGAGCATGAAATGTACATTTCACCCAATAAATTTTAGGTTTTTGTCACAGTGTAGGGATGGCAGATTCCTCAGAAGGAATAAATACAAGTATTTCAATAAATATTGTCAAAGACAGCAGAAGAATTGCTCTAGATCACACATATGCACAACCTCAAACCAAAAAACACCAGAAAAATCAAGGGGAGTGAACTTTTTGTATCAGTGTGGTGTTTTAACACCAAGCTGGTAGGATTAATGGGCGATGAAATATTCAAAATGTTTTTGTGTAGCCTTACTTGATGTACAACAGCACTCCCTGCTCAGTTTTCATGTTCATGAGGAAATGTATTTTTTGCTGTGGGACATGGCTCTGTTGAATTTGAGAAGCATCTCAAACAGAAATGTTTTTGCTCACAGGAGTCTGCGTTGATTTAGAATTCAATTGGAGTCAGGAGTATGTTTGTTGCGGTGGTCTCAACCATCTTGAGAGTACCGGGGAGCCAAAAGGTCCCAAATCTACAGAAATACCACCTGGCTGCCAAGTGGTCTCTCCCCAGGTGATGTTAACCTTACCTCGATTGGCCTTGACCTGACTCTGCCCTTCCCTTTTCCCCATTGCTTCTCCTTGTGTCACGCACTCCGCCCCTCCCTTCTTCCCACTGGCTGTGGTTCCATCTCCCTGCCTTCTCCCCAACCCTATTAGTCCTGGACCCCTATATAAACGGCCGCTCACAGCCCTTCTTCCTCTTTCCTTGCAGGACACAGTCGGAGGTAGAGCGTCCCGGGACCTCCGCACAACTGGGCTCTCTGCTTCTTTGTCTCTGGTGAGGCACGAGCTATCAAAGCTCTGGGCTGTGTGTGTTTGTGTTTTCCAGCGGCGCAGGTGAGAAAAGCTCTGCCTGCACGGTACCAAAGCTGTACCGGCTGTGGATCTCTCGGATAAGCCATCAAGACACTTTTGGAATACACAGGAGACCTATCCAACCCCACCACCTCCCCCCGTTATATGTTAATGGCAGGTCCCATGGCAGGTAAAGCAGAGTGCCAGCAAAACTGCAACTCTGAATTCAGCTGAACTGAGCTGAGCACAGAGAAAATTGGGCGCCCCGAAATGAATTCTGTGAAAGGCCACGGACACTTAGCTAGGCCAGAACTATTTAGTGGAGCTCTGCAATGCTCTGGCAGTCAGCCAGGAGTTGATTGTTCTCAACCTTTTCAAGACACACATTTATTGTAGCCCATCTCTGCTTCACCTCAGTGTGTGGACTCACCTGAGGTGTTGCACACACGGAAGAATGAACCAACACCTAAAAAGATCTTTCTGTAGGACTTTCTGGGGTGCCTGCAGGACCATCCTCTGAACTGCTCTGGTGAGCTCACCTTTGGATGTGAGCTTCCCTGCAGGAGTAAACGCCACAGTGTTCACATCTTTTAATCATGTCCCCCCCACCCCATGTTGTGTTATTTACACATATATGTATGTTGTGCTGTGTTGTTTAACTTCTGACTCCTTCCATGCAGTGTTTTAGGTCATGGATGGCTGCTCTGCTCCTTCTGTGCTCCCAGAAGTTGGACTCCATGATCCTTGAGGGTCCCTTGCAGGTCAGGGTATCCTGTGATTCCCAGTGGGGCAGGTGGGAGCTCAGCCGGAGAGAGCTCTGCTGGGGTTTTGTGCACCCAGTGAGAAATGAGAGGTAGAAATGTGAACTCAAACCACCAGAGAACATGTTGAGTTTGCAGCCTGAAATCCTTTACACAGGTTCTTGCTGTACCCCAGAAGAGAACATTTCTATCCCGGTCACATCATCACTGGAGGAGTCTTGGATCAGCTCCTGGGTTTTGGAAGCATTTCCCAACCAGCCAATGCTCCAAAATCTGCCTCAGTTTGTTAAGGTCATAGTTCTGTGAGATCTCATTTTGCCACAGTGATGTTTCTGATGGTCCTTCCCAGCAAAACTAAGTGCCAAAATCTGGTGTGAGGGTGCGCTGAGTGGGGTTCCAGAGAAAGGCTTGTGCTTTTTGTCAGTTTGGGCCCCAAGTTTAGGAGAACATTGCTTGTGTATTGGATTTCATATTGTGGAGGAAAAAAGATTTGACAATTCAGTTTGTCATCTCTTTGATCCCCAAACCAGACAAAGATTGGCAGTTCTGTCTAAAATCCACTGTTTTGAGTTTCCTCAAAGGCAGAATTCCAGTGCTAACCTGAGAGATGGCCCTGGAAACTTTTTTAGACACTCGTGCCCGAGCACTGGGCTGGGCTTGAAAACTGAGTCAACAGGATTTGTAGGAAATCAGTAAATAAAGCAAGAAAATCAAGTAGATCCAGTGGTAGGGTTCTCTGCCAGTATCCTGCTGTCCTATGAAAGTCATCTTTGTGGGGGATTTTAGCAGCTGTTGACATCTTTATTGTTAATTATACATTGCTCATCTTCATGCCTGATGTTTCTTCGAATTTGTGTCTTTAAAAGTTCTCCAGATAAAAACTGTAGCTTGTTGTAGAAGTCCACTGGTAATTTTACTATAGAATTACTATGCATAGTATATATTTATTATACACACACAGACACTATATTTTATACATATCTATACTATACATTTTTATTTATTATAATAATGTCAGTATCAGAAAAAAGTGATAAATTGGACATAAAAATACATAATATCTGGAAGAAAAAAATTAAGCAGGAAAGGATTTTCATAATTTACTGTATTTTCAGTTTCTTGATTGCTCTAGAGCCTGTAGGATCAGTGTGGGATGTCAAAATGGTTGTAAGTGTCCCAGGTGAACTCTTGTTCATCTCTCTAGGTGATGAAATAGAAACTTGGACACTGAGTTTTTGATTAGATTTTAGCTCCCCAAATTAATCTGTTCTGCAGATGTTTAAGAAAAGATGTAATTTCTGTTGATTTTGTAAATTTATTCAAATCAAGTGTTTTTAGAAGCTTTTCTTTGTTTTTGATGTGAAAGCTACTGCTGGATAGAAGCAGATACACCACATTAGTCAGGTTCTCTCTCATGCTTCATAACATGCCAGAGCACCACAATGAGGAAATAACTTAAAAAATAAGGATTATGTGGGTTATGTTTGGGTTTGGTTTTTTAGATGCTAAGATACAGTGGTGTTGTAGTGATTTAATACAATGAGAAAAGAGACTAGTAAGAGATTATTTCTGAATTAGTGCAAGGTGTCCCTGCCCACAGCAGGGGTTGGAATGAGATGGTCCTAAAGGTCCCTTCCCACCCAATCCCTTCTCTGATTCTGTGATTCTATGAAAAAGCCTATTTGACAGCTTATAGAAGTAAATGCACTGGTTTTATCAGGGGGTTAATAAAGGTAGAGTTGGAAAAACTCTACAGGAAGATCGAATTTAAATGTAAACATCTTTGCTGCTGTTTGAAAGAGAATTGAGGGAGAAGGGATATAGAAAATTACAGCCTTTGGCAAAATTGTGTCTCAGAACAATGTTTTCTTTCCAAAGCCTTATATAATACACCAGTGTATTTAAGAAAGACATCCCCAAATCACCAGAAAATAATCAAGTCTTTATTAAGCAAAAAGTTACTTCGTTATCAAATAATGGAATTTGGCTTGAAAATAAATTGGCCTTAACTGGATTGTTACAGTGCATTCCAGTAGAAACAATGAATAGTAATAAGGAAGATGAGATTTCTGATGCTCTAACAAAGCGTGTACCCACACATTTCATAAAAATGAGAAAATCTGAAATGTTACTAATCCGGACACACTACAAAATGATTCAGTACAGTTCTTTGATAATTTATTTCCTAATACTCACTTTTTGCTTCTTTTGGAAACACAATACTTTGGGCTGAAAATTAGAGTAACAATCTTATTTCCACATGAAACTCAAAGCATAAACTGGATTTGAAATGTAACAAAATACGCCTCTACCTTTTGTGAGTGTAACCCATGATCTGTAGAAGTTTCTGATACTGTTACTCAGTTTCATAGAATCATAAAATTGTTAAGGTTGGAAAATACCTTGAAGATCAGATCTGTTTCGTCACATATCTGGCTTCTTGTTTCCTTGTCCATGACACAAAGCACTGATTTAGCACAAATTTTCTTTTGTTCAAGTTCATTTAAATGTTTTTTTTATGGGTTGAAAATCATATCAGCACTGTTGATGCTAGGAGGGGTATCATCTGCACAGGGAGCTTTTAGTGGGATCACATTACTTGCCCTCCCAGAACTTCTCAAAATTAAAATGAGAATAAATCTACTGTACTCCAGCATATTCAGCAGGAATATGGTGCTACCTTTGGTAAAGGAGGAGCTAATTACCACACATCTGATTAATATCCCTTTAAGATATTGCTTATTTCTAACACTTAGGACTGTTCAATCATCTGTTCCTAACCCAGTGTGGCACCATGTCATCGCTTTAGATTTTGGAGGTTGGCTCTGGCCAGCAGACAAAACCTGGCACTTCTGTTGGCTCTTCACACATGGGAACATATTAGTAGCAGCTAAGCCCGGACTTTGTTTTCCTTTTGTATTTAATAAATACAAATAAATTAAATTACACTTTTAAAATTACATGATAATTCTAATTGCTCTGGCATTTATTTGTATTTTCCTATTAAGAAACAAATTTCTAACGAGCTATGATAACTTGGTGTCTCAACAGAGAGAAATGTTTTCCTAATTAAATTAGAAAGTTAACTTTAGGAAGATAATTTGTTTCAAGACCATGTCAGTTGGTGCAAAGATCTTAGAAATAAAAAGAAAGCTTACAAGAAACTTAATAATATATATGTTGTTAAGCATTAAAAGAATGATTATTAAATAAGGATTTGTATTTTAAAATACATTAAATAGGGGTCAAAAACCAGTTTTTCCCTAAATAACTTTGCTGGTAAATAAATATTCTTCCCAAGCCATACAGATTTTTTATATAACACCCATTTCAGGTTTTGTCTATGGGAACTGGGAGGCATAATGGATATTTGGTGAGGTAACTGGTGGGTTGAGTCAGATTCTATTTACTGCTCAGTTCCAACAGGAAGGCATTGCCAGGCCGGTTTTACCTGAGCATGGAAGACTCTTTCCTCTGTATTTGAAAGTCTTGTACGGGCATGGTTAGCGGGCTTTAATTTTTGCCTGGGGGGGTTTTCTGAAATGATGTATACACATGAATATAAACATGAGTGACTTTGGTATGGCACTACTATTAAGTTTTTATTAAAAACAACTGCACTTCTCTTCAACATATTCTGTAAAACTTAAGTACTGGCAGTATTTACTGTGGCATAATACAATCCTACACATGATATTTGTGATTGCCCCCCTTTCTTCTGCATTGGTGCAGCTTCGAGTCCTGGGAGCAGTTTTGGACATCACAATGCAAGAAGGATCTAAAGCCATTGGAGAGCATCCAAAGGAGAAACATGGGGATGGTGAAGGGTCTGGAGGAGCAGCTGAGGGCACTTGGTTTGTTCAGCTGGAGAAGGGAAGACTGAGGTCAGACCTCAGCAGGGGCTGCAGCTCCTCCTGAGGGTCAGCTCTGATCTCTGCTCTCTGTGACAGGGACAGCACCCAGGGATGGCTGGAGCTGTGCCAGGGAGCGTCAGTTTGGAGATCAGGAAAAAATTCTTCCTCCAGAGGGTGCTGGGCATTGCCCAGGCTCCCCAGGGCATGGCACTGGCCCCGAGGCTGCCACAGCTCCAGGAGCGTTTGGACAGCACCCAGAGGGACAGGGTGGCATTGTTGGGGTGTCTGTGTGTTGTGGTTTGACCCTGGCCAGACACCAGGCGCCTACAACATCTGCTCACTCGCTCTCCCCTGCCACAGCTGGGCAGAGGAGAGGGAAAAAAAAGTCAACACACACACACAAAGGACTCATGTTTTGAGATAAGAACTGGGAGAAAGACGTACTGAGGGAAAACAGGCTGAAACTTAAAGTTGCAAAGTGATTTATTGCTAACTCTAACAAAGTCAGAGGAGGCTAATGAGAAGTAAAAATAAGCTCTTAAGACACCGTTTCTCTGCTCACCCCCCTCCCTCCTCCCCACCAGCAGCACAGGGGGCAGGACATGGGGGTTTGGTCACTCCATCACTGAGGTCTTCCTCCACTGCTCAGGGAGAGGAGTCCTCTCCATTGCCGTGGGGTCCCTCCACGGGAGGCTCTCCATGAACTCCTCCAGAGTGAGTCCAAATCTCATGAGCAGCACCTGCCCGAATCTGCTGCAGCCTCAGTCCCTCAGCCACAGGGTGCAGCACTCCGAGGCCAGGCTGCTCCATCCCGGGAGCCGAGGCCAGGCTGCTCCATCCCGGGAGCTGAGGCTGGGCTGTTTCGATCTCATGAATAAGGCCTTTTTCTCTACTGGGACTCCCACTGGACCACACCTCCTCCAGGCATCCTCCTGCTCCAGTGTGGGCACCTCCCCACAGGCTGTGGGGAGTTCTCTGCATCCCCTGGACTCCATGGGCTGCAGGGGGACCACCTGCTCCCCCATGGTCTTCACCATGGCTGGCAGAGGGTTTTCAGCTCTGGTGCCTGGAGCATCTCCTCCCCCACCTTCTCCACTGACCTTGGTGCCTCCATGTTGTTTTCCCTCACATATTTTCACCTCCTCCTCCTCTGGCTAAAAAGCAGTGCATGCTCACATTGTTTTGATTTCTTCTTAAATATGTTTTCCCAGAGGCGTAACTAACATCTCTAATTCGCCCAGGTTTGGCCAGCAGCATGTCCATCATCTTCAGAGCCACCAGAGATTGGCTCTGTTTAACTTCCAGAACCTTCACACAGGAGCCATCTTTGTGCCCCCCCACCCACTACCAAAATCTGGGCTATGCAAAACCAACACACTGTGCAGGGCCAGAGGTTGGGCTTGAGGATCCTTGTTGGTCCCTTCCAGCTCAGGATATTCCATTGTTCTATGGTTGTATGATATGTTTTTGTAAACAACAATATTATACTCAAATGAATTTCCTAGAAAACCAGGATGCTCTGAACTGCTGTCTCAATGCTAGAGTTTTTTTTAACATTTTATCCTTACTGTATGCAAATCCTCCTTGTTAATTTACCTGAGGATTAAGGGATTTACAGTATGGGTACACTTAAACTTTCCAATACCCAACTTGTCATGGGAATTTTGCATTCAGCTGCAGCTCCTGGAAATCGCTTGTGTATTTGTAGAATTACAGCAAATGTGGCCTCTTTACTGCCACCTCCGTTTAGAGAACCTGTTGCATGTAATTCCTTAATAAATGACTTGTTTTTAAGAGAATCATTAGTCAGAATTTAAGGAGAAAAAGGGAAAATGCATGGTTTTTAACTAGTATAAGCCCAAATTTCTTTGTCCTACCTTTGTGAATAATTGTATCCTTGGCTGAGATACATGAAAATGAATGGATAATTTAGGATATAGTTGGTGTCCGCTAATTGGGAATCAAATGACTAATGAACCCATGCTTTACTAAGAGTTGCTAAAGTATCACTGTTTACCATTCCGTTCACAGTGGTGTCAAATTTGGGAGCAGGAAGGGGGGGCATAACTGCTCCTTGCTTTCTCTGCAGTAACACCAGACTGGGAGGCTCTGGAAGTTTGTGTGTAGATGTCTTTGCCCTGTACCCCACACCCCACATTGAATGTGTATATTTTGTAGGGCCAACAAAAATCCCTCTACACCAGAAAGGGAAAGGTTAACTGTGGCCTGAGGAAGGCTGGATGGGAGAAGCCAAGAAAACTACTCCCAGTCCAGAAAACCATCCAGTAGTTTGTACTAAGGGAACACATTTGCGTTTTCTCTCACCTTGTAATGGATGTTGGTGTTAAGGTGACTGCATTGGAAACCCTGTCCAGATAATTTGGGCAGGGATCATTCTAACTCTGACAAACACTCTTTGGGGCCTGGAGTGATGCAAAACATTTCTAAAGAGATTTTTCTGGCTAGGTTCCTGCAATTTGGAGACTATAGAACGCAAGCATTTGGTGGGTTGCAATCTAAGAAGCATGCCTTTAACGCAGATATTGTATTTCCTAAATGTTGGAATACTCATGTTGGAAAATGCAGCTTTCAGTTGGCCTGCTTTAGAATTTTAAGTTTAGACAACACAAGCTTTGAAAATCTGTAGATGTGTGTCAGAAAATACAAAAATTGTGGTTGTGGCTGTGGCTGAGCATGAAGCAGAATGATGGGCAGTTGAGCTGGTGTAAATTTATGGCTGGAACAATTTACATTGAGAATAAACAGTTTAATGGAAAGCTGGAAGGATTAAAGGATGCTCAATACATCAGATTAAACATGTCATTCTTGCTGGTGAATGGTGCCATTATCTCTCTGGGAAATGAACATTCTTTCAGAGGAGATGTTTTTGCTGTATCTATTGACAAAGGCTGCCTAATTCTGGCAGTGATACCTGCTGGAATTGGGGGCAAAGCTTCCATCGACTTCAATGAGTCTGAGATTTCTCCTCTTATCTCTCTGGTGTTTGAAATCCTGGGGAGCTCAGCTGTCTGCAGATATTTTCCCTTTGAATCAGCAGAACAAACCCCGGGACACGACTCTGAAGCGCGAGGCCGACGCTTTGGGCTGCCCTGCTTTGGAGGTTTACATTATCATTTGTGCTAAGTGTTGCTAACAGAAATAGTGAGATAACTGGTGCTGACACACAGTCAATTTCACCATAAATCAGTGCTGTTATACACTTTTCCTGTTAGACTTGGATACCCAGATAAGGAAAAGCAATGCTAGTTTGGAAAGAAGACATGAAGAACAGATTTTCCATGGATTGTAGCTAGTGAGGTGGCCCTTAATTTCCTCCCCTGTGGTTCCAGTTTACCCAGTTCTAAAATAGAAAGGTTTATTATTTTAATTTTTTTATATTTATCAGTTTTCTTAACCACCTGTCTGTAGATTCTTTTTCTTTCATTAACTGGTGCAATGCAAGAAGAACCTTTTTTATTTTTTCCTAGATAAGAAAGACTTTATGGACTGAGTTTTGTTGGATTTTATACAGTTTGGGAAAAAAACCCCTTTTAATATATAATTATTTTTTAAAAATATTTTAATATAAAATAAGTTTTTATGCAGATTTTAATAAGAGGAAGTGTCATGCTAAAACTATTTTGTGGAATAAATGAGGTATGAGCTTGTAAGTACAGAGAACCCACAGGAACGTTGAGTTTGTAAATATGCAAAACAGATGTCAACAATCATAACGTCAACTTGTACCATAAAGCACTTCTGAGAAGTTAGAGGAGTTATCTGTTCATATCCAGGTATCTCCCTACTCCCTTCTCAAGCGTTTTAATGAAGCTGAACTTCGTTAAAGCATTGGGCTGGACTGATTTGAGGGGCTAGAGGATGTTTTATAATGGTACTTGTTAAAACCCTACCTGATCCATGGCCTGACTTTAAAATTGAATTTGTTCATTCCTATGAATTGGATTAATTCAAAATGTGAAAGGTGAAAAGGATGCCTTTTTCTGGCTTTCGGGAAAGAAAGTATAATTACTTGGGGTTTATTATTATTTTTGTTTTGGTTTTGTTTATTTTGGTTTTATTACTACTTATTCATTTTCTTAGTTGTCAGTCTACATATAAAACTAGGATGCAATTCAATCAAACTCTTTAATTCCAGTTTTGCATACAATGGTATTCCCTGATCTTTTCTGCACGCCAAGGAGTTATGTACAGACAGCCAACACACCATGACTTACCAAGCTCAGGTCATTTAAGGTTGATTCTGGGCCCTGGTTTAGCTTTTAGGAGTGACTGAGTATCTGTGTTGACCCCTCACATCTGCTCTGTGTGTGGCACAGTGACCTGGGGACACCTCTGCTGCTGGGAGCTGGAGCAGGGGCGAGGGGAGGATGCTCTTTCCGAGTCACCCGGCCAAGCATCTCTTGAGGTTTTCTCTCCTCTGCCATCTTTAGAGGGCCTTTTTTACATTCCCATGCCTTTCACATTTCCTTGTGGAAAAGTTTGAACTGACTGCCTGGAACAGCAGACTTTTCTGTTCTATCCAGATGGAGGCTCCTGCCATCCAGAGCATGAGGAGAGCATGGAGACCAGCCCTTGCTGCAGGATTTTGTGCATTCCAAGCAAGGACCACAAAAGCCTTTGGTAGCTGCTGCCCAGCCTGCCGTCCGCTGACTCCTTCAGGAGTTTAACAGCCCTTTCATTTCTTTCATTTTTTTATACTTACTTTAATGGTAACCTCATTAATATGTAGGATTTCTTCAAATTCTCCTTGTATGTATCTCATGGTGTTAATGAGGGTTTAATTTTGCTGTGTTTCTCTTACAGCAATGCAATATGAATTATTAGAAGTGAGGTGTGATCACTGGAAATATCAGTAAGATTAAATACCTGCATTAAATAATGTATTTGGGGTCCATAGAAATATTTGCATAGAATCATTTATGTGGGAAAAGACCTCTAAGGTCATCGAGTCCAAGCTGTGCCCAATGCCCACCTTGTCCCCAGCCCAGAGCACTGACTGTCACTTCCAGGCCTTCCTCAGACACCTCCAGGGATGGGGACCCCAAACCTCCCCGGGCAGCCCTGCCAAGGCCTGAGCACCCTTTCCTGAAGAAATTGCTCCTCATGTCCACCCTGAACCTCCCCTGGCCCAGCCTGAGGCCGTTCCCTCTCCTCCTGTCGCTGTTCCCTGGGAGCACAGCCCGACCCCCCCGGCTGTCCCCTCCTGGCAGGAGCTGTGCAGAGCCACAGGGTTCCCCCTGATCCCCTTTTCCCCAGGCTGAGCCCCCTCAGCTCCCTCAGCTGCTCCTCATAGGTCTTAAAAATTTTCATAGGTGTCACACCAAAAGTGTGACTGTTTGCTCTGAACAGTGTGTGTTTTTCATAAACACACACAGTGCTCTGTGTCTCCTCTAGAAAGGCACAGCAAACCTGGCAAGGCGCAGGATTATCCCTGTGCTAAGTGCTTGAGAATGATTCCTAATAAATGGAAATATAAACCCCCCCAACACAGGAGAGTCAGAGAATCATCCCTTCCCTGAAAGACATCCAGAACACCCAAACTGCCTTTGTGGGAACTAAAGCTCTCCATTTTCTCAGTTTTTCTGCCCCAGTGTGAGCAGCTTCCAGCTCCTGATTTTTCAATATACAGAGCTTCGGGTCCTCCTTCAGAAGCAGAACTCAGCTGCAATAAACCCAGTTTGAGAGGGGAAGGGGGACACAGTAGAGCATCTATGAGCAAAGGAGGAAAGTATTAACTTGGATTACAAAAACTCTCCAAGTTAATTAGGTGAAGAGATAATATTTAGAACAGCTTTCTCGCATGAAATGTGGAAAGTGGATAATAATGTGTAAAGAGAGAAAAAGAAGGCAAAATTCTGCTTTTGAGAAATGGAGGAGTAGGGAGAAACAGGGTGAGTGGGGCACGCTGGAGCTATTTCATGAGTAGTTGTAGAAATAAGGAGGGATGTCTGAAGCTGGAAATTTTATAATGGAAAGTCCAGCAGTCACTGCTAAAATAAATTATGGCACATGAGTGCAGCATGTGAGATATTTCATGGAAGTGGTGTGCCCAAGTAAAGAGGGTAAGAGAGTCCCTTCTGAATATTTTTTCTTTTCTTTTTTTTTGGAGGTTTATATATTATGTTGCCGTTGATTTTACTTCAGTATTTTAGAAGTCAAACAAGGATAATTTTGTAGTAGTAATTTTATCTTTCATACATGTCATGCTGTTGACTAGCTTAAATATCAAATGGATCACTGGGGACAAAAGCTCATTTTGAACCCACAGGTGCAGAAACTTACAGAAAGATCCATTTGTTATAAGAAGCTGTTTATGCATTATGACAAATCTAAGCAAGGTTTTACAGCTCTGTGTATGCACTATGGATATTGAAGTTTTCAGTGTATGAATAATATAAGGCATGGGCTATTTGAGTGATAACTTTTTTCAGGAGGAGTGCTGTTCATTTTGACCTCCTGCAAATGTAGCCCAGCTTTTGGAATGATGTGGACTCCACTGAAGTCATGGTGCCTCAAAATTCCCACTCCAGTTCGGCAGGAGCAGGGTTTCACCCGCCTGTGTGTGTGCAACATTTCACTGTGTGCTCAGCAGTTTAGCCTCATCCCTGCTGCAAAGGGATGAAAATCCAGTCGGTTCTGGTGTGTCATTAGTTACTCACCCTCCCAGTTCAGTCAGGAAACATTTTTATGTCCTACTTATGCTTTCTGGACTTGGATCTCGGCAGTAGTATAATAACAGAGGATTAAATGATGTTCAGTCAGTCATCAGAATTCATACTGTGGCTATTGGATCATCTGCCCTGGTTTTCATCTGTTGTGTACTTCACAGAGATGGGCTCGAGTGAGGGCTACTTCCAACACAAATTGTAATCACTCGAAACAGTCACTCCTTTGGAATCTGTACATTTTTATTTCCATATGAGATGCAATTTAATCATTAAGGGAATTTTTTTAGCGCCAGTGTAGCGTACCTTCATAGGAGGAAGTTGACCCCAATTTTGTAAGCGGGTGTTTATGAAGTCAGGGGTGGACTCTTAAACAGACTTAGAAGCTGGGCCAGCAGCATAATGCCCAATCTGGCACACACAGGAGAAATTATCCACGATTAAAGACTTTCTGATTAATATGGCTTATGTGCCAAAACTGCACATGCAACGTATGATCTCAATTAGAGTGAAACCTAATTCTTCAAGGCTGAGCTCCAGATTCATTCTGTAATTTCTTCTTTGTTTAACTTGGACATTTTTTGACAACAGGATCTAAAAGAAATGTGGGGGGAGGGCGCAGGACCCCCCTACCATTATAAATTGCAGTTGTGTAGAAAATATCTCTTATGGAACTGCTCTGAATACCTTGACTATTTAATTTTTAGAAAGTTTGTTGTGCATTCCTCTAAGGCACTGCCATTTAGTGTTGCTAATGGAGCTGTAACAGTTTTTGGGAAAGAATGAATACTCGTGTGCACGTTTTCTGCTGAAAAAGTAACTCCTGCCAAAGAAAACTGCTTGAAGGTGGAAAGGAATAAGTATATAATCACACCACTGTCATTACCTCTGATATTAAGAAAGTAGGAAATGTCAAAGGCCTGTAAGAAAAATAAGTTCAGGTTTAATGAGTCTGCTGGAGAGGAATTATCAACATTAATCATTTAGCCAGTGGACTAACATAGCTGGCATCAATAGAATAACTTTTTCCATCCTGCTTTAATACAGAGCAGTTGCTCTAGCTTGTTTCTGGGAGGTTTTTTTTACTGCTAATCCAAAAACATCCTGGAAACACAAACTCTAATCCAGTATCTCTGCATTTCAACGCTCTTCCAAACCAATATTGATACTGCTTAGAGGGAATTCAGCAGTTGGGCTCCTCATGTGTGGGAGCTGAGGGGTTCCAGGCCCAGGAATTGGTGTGGGGAGCATTTTGAGAGCTCCCAGTGGAGCAGGGAGCAGTCCTGGTTTGCTGTGTGTCCCAGGTGAATCCCTGTGCCTGCATGGAAGTTTTTCAGGAGCAGGGCCAAATTCGGAGCTGATGCTGTAGCACAGTGTGAAGCGGCCTAGGGCCTTTTCTTCAAACAAATCACTAAACCTTGATCTCAAAATCTTGAGAAAAGGATCCTTTTTTAAGGAAATGAGGCAGGGACATCATTTATCATATCATATCATATCATATCATATCGTATCATATCATATATCATATATCGTATCTTAATCATGCCATATCATATCATATATCATATCGTATATCATATGCCAACTCAGATTTTGCTTTTCTGGGTCTCCTCAGTAAGTGTGACTCTCTTGCCCCCTCAAACCGACACCTAGGGCTGGGTTGGAGTCAGGAGTGCTGCTCTTCTGGGGTGGGAAGCTTGGTCTTGGAGGGCAGTTTTGGAAATCTTACAACACATAAAGCAACTGATTTAGAATTACTTTGTATGGATATGCCATTTAAAAAAAATACTTGTATTTTTAATGGATTCTTCTGTGTTAGAACAGGAGAAAGTGGTGCTTGTGAACCGTAGCAAGGCAAATTCTGCAGGGGTGGTAGCTTCAAAGTCTGGAAGAGGTTGTAGCTTCAGTGTAGAAAAGTTGATTTGGGGGGGTCTGTACCCTTTTTTAAAGAGGTATTACTTGATTTATAAAGAAGCCATACATGTTACAAGATTTTATAGCTTCCATATTCCTGGTTTTTATTTAAATAATAAAAAAGCCAGAAGCTGTGCCTGCAGACATGTGGGCAATCCTTCAAAAAGGGAATTTGGATAATTTCATAAGTCCATGTATTTTTTGAGGTGCAAGGAAACCATTGCAATCGGGTGTGATCTAAATCCAGTTCTCATTTTCTTGATGGGTTTTTACATTTAATGGGGTGAAATTACAGGTAGGCGCCATCAGGAGGTCCCTTCTAACAACAGACAAACCAACGTTCTGCCGTTTCAGAGTGTGTGGCTTGAGGACACTGCATGTTGTTTTTCAGTAAGGGAAGAGAAGGAAAAATGTGCTTTAAACTGTAGAAGTGACCCATCTTGCCATGCTCTTGGGGCAGCCAAGCAACAGATGATGCACAGCACTGCTCCCCACAGTCAGGAGGAATTGGCTGCCATTTCTGCACTAGTGTTATGTCTCAAAATGCCTCTTTTCCATACTCCACCGTGCAGCACTTCAGTGGACAACTTTCCACTGACATCAGAGAGCATTTACACCCAGTCCTTCTCCTGCAGTCCTGAGAGATCAGATCCACTCCTGTTCCCTGCAAACACAATAACCCTTGTTGCTTCTGCATGGCTGTGGCAGGTATTCTCTGTGAAATGGAATCCATATGCTGGGGTGACCCCTAATGAAACCCTTTCTCTAATTGCTGTATTAGGATCGCTATTTCCTTGTCATTGTTTATGCTTTTAAATCTATAATATATTCCAAATTAAGTACGTTTGAATGACAGCATTCTGATCCAATTATAGACTTTATCATTGATTAGGCCAGACAATCCAAACATAAGCTCTGCTGGAATGTCTTCATGAATAAAATGAAGGCAATGATGAGGATCTTACTGTAATAAAGCTACATAAAAATATTCCATGAAGTAAATTAGAGCTTCTGACTCTGTAATTTTGCAAAATAGTAGCAGCGTTTTCTAGACCATGTCCAGCTAATAATTTTCTAGCTAGCTATTTTTTTTCTTAAAATGCTTGATTCATTTTGTAATCTAGTTTTTAATATTCTATTATTCTTTGCTTCCAGTTATTCAGCGTGTTCAAAATAAAAATTAATATAGTTAGCATTACTGTGTTTTTAATAGCAGTGCTCGGGTTTGTTTAGAAATAAGCTTAATTTCATAAGTTAACACAGTCAAAAAAGAAACAATGGGCAAATAAAACTTGGAGGAGTGTGAGCAAAGTAAACTCATAAGAACCTGCCAGTGTTCACAGTTTTGCAGTGTTGATGATGTCAGGATTGGAACAAGGGAGGCTTTAGAAAGAGAGGAAGAACGAGGCAAAACCAGGCAAAGAGGGTGATTTTATGAGGCACAGACCTAGGAAAATGGAGAGAAAACAGAAGGTGCAGGTAAGGGATGGAGATGCCGGACAGGTCCCTGTGATAAGCTCAGCCAGGAGAAATTACCAAGGCAAACCAGAAGAACTGTGAGATTGGAGAGGTGAGGGCAGGAGCCGTCAGGCTGTAGCTGTGAAAGAAGAAATCAGTCCCTGCTTGGGCCATTGAAAGTTGGATTTGATGATACTTGTGGGTCCCTTCCAACTCAGAATATTCTGTGAATCTGGGAACTGTTATAAACAAGGGATCCTTGGCTGAGGAGGGGAGGTGGGGAATGAGGAGGCTGCACTGCTCTGGGGGCAGCAGGCTGGTCATGATGACAAGGAAGGAGGTGCTGAAGAAGTGCTGACTGAGCCCCCAGACACGATGAATAAAGAAATGCAGAGAAGGCCCTGAGGATGTCACCTCAGCTGGGGAGGAGTAAGAAGATGAAGAGTGTGAAAAATTACTAGTTTGGTTGCTGGTTGTGAACTGGAAGCAGAAGAAGAGCAAGGTGTGGGAGAGAGTGTATGCTCTCATCAGGAAAACATTGGGGATAGACAAGTTGGATGAGAAGTGAGCTCAGAAATGCTGACAGATGAGCCCAGTGAAAATGTGGGGTGAAGTGGTGCTGGTATGTTTCTTCAAGAAAATCAGGAAATGAGAGCATGAGTGGATCAGGAAAATATAAATTATGGATTCCCAAGCAAGAAAGAACTGAGGAGCAGAACATGCTGGTGCTCAGTGCAATGGACAACGAAAGAGTGGACCATGAGGACAAGAGCTTTTACTTGACCGTACACATGGCTGTGGGGCTTCCAGGGGGATGGAGGCTGGAACCCGACTGTGCATGGGTAGGAAGGAGATGTTGCCATGTCAATGCTTATTTCAGATTAACGAAGGCCAGAGGCAGCTGGAGCAGCAGTTAGACCAGAGAAGGCTTCACTCAGCCTGGTATCCAGTGAAAACCAAAAAGGAGATTGGGTGGGGTGGATGACATGGATGCTGTGTGCGGAGTTGGGTCACTTTTAGAGGTGCTCCCACAGAAGAGGTCACCGTCCTCTGTTCGCTTCAGCCATGTCTACACTCTTAATTTCATTTAAGCTATTCTGGCAACAATGAATTCAGGGCTTGATTTGGCATTCTAAATCCTGCAGTGGCAGCCTCTGGAGACTGGAAGTTTGCCTCTGTGTTGGTCTGCTCTGACTCCTACCGTGTGCTGACATAGTTGTTTCCATAAAGAGTTTATAGTACCACAACAAAATCATTAGATTAATATGTATGTGGCCCAAGAATGTTTTGTATGACGCAGGGACTATACTGGCCAGTTCGAGAGGACAAAATTGTTCCTATTGGCCTCCAGGCTTCCCAATGGAGGGACTTTCCAGAGAGTTTGAACCTCACACCTTTTGTCCAAGGAAAGAGGAGGCAGAAGAGAAGGTGGGAGTAGCTCTCACCATTGAGATCTAAGTAATTGCCAGAAACCTGGGTAACACTTTCTGGATTCCTTTATGCTGGTGCAGATTAGGGATAATTGATTGGAGATCATTTTAGAGCAGCTGCAGGTTCTTAAGTAGCCCAATGCAATACCTGTCACCCAATTTTACAAGCCTGATGTTGCCATACTCTCACTTACTGTAGAGCTCTGCACGGCAATTACAGCACAGTTTAATTTACAAATCATTACTGTGTTTAGCCATTACCAGTACAAAGTAGTTACTTTCTCTGTGCAATTGAAGCCTAATTTTCATGCCATCTGAAAGTCTCAAGCATCAGGTAACACTTTATTTTATACGGAAAAAATAACCATTTATTTAAATTGTAAAATCTGTGTATTTACAGAGTGGCTGGTTTTGCTCTTCAGGTTTCACAGCAATTACATTGGAAGCTGTTCCTGAGAATCTGGGCTCTTATTCCTGTAAAAATAAGTTATCAGCAATTGCTTCCTATGCTTGCATAATTGCTTGAAGAATTGTACTCTACAAAATGAAGGCAATTACCTTTTAATGGTGCCTAATAATTCTGATAGTTTGTTAATCCACAAAGAGCACAGAGGCTGTAAAAGCTGTGGAACTCAGATATTGAGGTGATAACCTGAAACACATTCCTTGTGTGGTTGGTGTGAAATGCGTTTGCACCTCAGTGAGACAAAGGGGATTCAGAGTTAATTTTGGGTTTAAGTCGAAAGCAAAGAAAGTGGTCCTAAGCATACAGAAGGCAGTTGATAGGAGTCAATTTGGAGAGTTTTCTGCGTGGATAAGATCTCTATCCCTTCCACAGGCCAGTGAAACTCTCCCCTGCTGAAGGAGCTGCATTTGTGTGAGCCCAAACTGAGCGTGGGTTCCAATGTCCTCTTCCAGCTCTTGATTCCCATTTCACACGTGGGGAGTCTCCCCTGTAAGTGCAGTATTTTTGCTTGATGTATTGGAATCTCCTTTTGACTCCTTCCTTAGGTTTCTTGGGGAAAAACGTGGCAGGAGTTTTGCAGAACTGAACTGTAAATGCCTATCCCAAATCCATACCCTCAGGCAGTGGTGGGAGCTAGAAGGGATGGGCAGGACTTAATGACAGTGACAGCAATTCTTTCCTATGACTAGTAGGTTTCAAATACAATTGCCAAATGATTTTTTTTTTCTCTTAAAAATTGCTCCTTATTTTATGTAAGGCCTGGGTTTATGTGTAATACTCTCTGTACACCTCATGTTGCAAACATTTTATTGCATAAAGGACTTGCATTCTTCATGGTACAGCCTAGTCTAGGTTAATTAAATTACTAAAAACACAGTCAAAGCTGCCTTTTACTGCAACCTGGACTATTGAGATAGGAGTGAGCTTCCTGAAAAGAAGGTTTCAGAATATCCTTTTTTTTTTTTCTGGTAGGAATAGTTTTAGTCTTTTGAGTGGAGCACACTTTTCCTGCAGCAAGGGCTGTGAACACCTTTATTTCTTCATGAAATTTTGACCTTCATGATTTTTTGGTTCTTATAATGTATTCTGAGTACAGTCTGTGTGCAGCCTTGGGCTTCAGAGACTAACAAAATTTAAATCAGTTTTATACAAATAGTTTTGGTCAGAGAAGCTCAGTCTTGCTGAATTAAGCCCACAGATTGTAAAAGGTGTTTAATTACAGAATGTCATTAATTAACCCCAATATTCCTGTCAAAAATACTCCCTTTCTAAGCGCCTTACACTCTGGTTTTTGTGGTTAGCAGAAAGACTTAACTCACTGCTGCAGGTTCTGTCTTTTCATTGCTCTTTCCCTGGGCCTGAGTTGGATGTTCATCTGGGAGTGACATCCACTTTTTGAACTTTTTCTATGGTTTCTTCTTTTCCACAGCTACTAACTTTTAAATATTGCTTGAAAGTTGCTTTCAGCCTTTATCCTGTATTTTCCCATAGTATCATGTTCCTAGTTTTTGTTTTGTTCACCTTATCATTCTTCTCATGCATTTTATCTCTCATCTGTGATTCTTTTGTTTTCTGATTCCACATGTTTTTTTGCAGTAGCAAAGACTGATGGGGAAAAGATAGAGGTTTGGAGGGTGCATGTCTGATAAACGAGGTGCTATCAGTTGAGAGCAATTAAGTATCCATGCTTTTGGGCTTCATAAAGCAGTAACAAATACAGTAAAAAATATCAATTTGTAAAATCTAGGATCCACAAATTAATTTTATTCAGGCATATCTAGCAATCTCTATTTTCAATTAATTCTTTTTGGTGAATATAAGGATGCACAGGAGAGATCTAATCAACAGTTCTAAAAGACCCTGTTGTCTGTCTATGGACCTCTCTGACTTCTCTGATTTAAATCCTTTCCATCCTTGGATCTCCTTCAAGGACAAGACTCCTGTAGAAATGAGTTCCTTTCTAAAGAAAGGAACTTTTCCTTTAGAAAGAATAGAGGCGAGGAGCATTCTAAAGAAACATCTTGTCAAAGTATTTCCTAATTATACATATAACTTTCTGATGTAAGTAGATAAAGAGTCTCTGCCTCTCACAATTTGGATTTTTTGGGGTTTGTTTTCATGGTAGTAAGTTTTCACCCATTTCCCCAGGTTGTCCTTGATCACACAGTAACTTTTTATGGTAGGAATCACACTCTACCTTATTTTTGAGGATAGAGACAAGAGCTGTGTGGTGTTTAGCGAGCACAACCACTGCCTGCTAACTGCGGAGGGACACTGGTCCCTGATCTGGGGCTGTTGATCTCTCCACCAGCAGATGGAGACCCAGCTTGTGAGACCTGGGCCTGCAGGGTCCTTAGTGGTTAACACCTAATCCTTGACTTCAGTGCCATTTCCATGTGCTGGTACCTTGAGGTCTGGTTCCAAACCTATGGCCCTGGAGGCATCTAATTCTTTCCTAGATTTTGGCTGAAAACTTGGACAAGAGCAGGAAGGATGAGGGAGGTGGACACCAATTCACAAATGCCTGCCCTCTTTCTGTCCATGGAGCTCCTGTTACAAAGGACTATGGGACTTGTTTCTCTATTGTAAAAGTAATACAATGCCTGGAAATGGCCATTTATTGGAGTTGTGGTCTCTCTGACTACCTAAACTCCACTTACCCTACTTTAGAAATCCTTAATATTCTATGGATGTTCTTGCTTGGTTCAGATCCTTGGGTTGGGACAGAATATGGGTAGGCTGCCTGTTTAAAAAGAAAAGAAAAAAGAAAAAAGAAAAAAAAAGAAAAAGGAATTACTACTATTTTGCATCTTCATTTTGCCTGTTCTGAATATCTGACTTTTGGGAAAATTGTGCATCTTTTGCAACAACTGAACCTTCAGCCATTGTATCACAGAACACTCTGTTCTGTAGAGCATGGCTCTTACTGGTGGAAATCAGAGATAATCCCCTGTTAGAGAGGTGAAAAAAATGGACCTGAAAATACTCAATACACAGGTGACATCCTGCTGGGGGCTCAAGGAGTGCAACACGTCTTCAGGTGCTGCCTTGACTTTAGGAACATGAAACTGGTGTCAGCCGTGGCCAGGTGACACTAAAATGGTTGCTGAGAAGTTAATGCATTGTCAGCAGCAGTCGGCATGGAAAAATGCCTGGGAAAAAAGTGTGGTCACATGTGTCCAGAAATTCTTCATCTTTCTTAACAGTAAATTGTGATATTTCCACCTGCTTGAAAGCAAAGGCTCAAAGATGCTGAAATGGGTGGAACGGGCTCGTGTCCCAAAAGGATGGCAATGCTTTAAACCAAGCCTCAATTTAATTGCGACTTACCTTTCTGTAGGCACGAGCTGTTTATAAACACAGCCTTTCCAGAAAGCTGGAACAAAAATATTTTAAAAATTTTAAGTACAATATTTTATAAGATGTTGTGAAGCCTACCAAACATTAGGCTTTGTGTTTATAGAAGAGTGTGGAAAACGACAAGCTGGAGGTGCTACAAGTGTAGCCAAGCCTGGCCTGTGAACTGTATTTTTAGTAATTGAATGTTAATGGTCTAGAACATGCCATAAATAATGTGCACAGGTGCAGATTGAGAATATACCAGACGTTTTCAAAAAACAGATATTTGAGGATTAAGATATTTTTTATGGCTCTCTGTGGAAGTAATGGAAGAAAAACCATGAGAAAATACATCTTGTGGAAATGATGGGACATTTTTTGACACATAGAGACTATAATTAGAGATTTTTTAATATTTTCTTTAAAATGTAAACCACCAATTTCTGTAAGAGTTAAATGACAAATGTACAAGAAATAACTGGGTATTTTCTCTGTTTTTAAAGGCACAGCTTTAAGCTCTCAAAACCCCAAGATCCATATACAATATTTGTACTTTTCTGGCCTTCAACACTGCAGACATCATCTGATTTTCTTGTAATTTCCCTTACAGACACACATGACATGACAATTGTGACCAATTTGCTGCATAGTGAAACTGAAGGTTTTGAAATTTTTTTCTGAGCCTGAAGGTTATGTCTAATTTTTTTTTTTTCATTTCCTCAGTAACTGTAATTTCAGCCTTTAGCATGGATTTTGTTTTGGTTTTGATTGACTGATCTGAGAGACCACTGCCATGGCACCTGTATTTACACACTGTCCACACTTACATCTAAGAGCTCCAGAGCTGACCCAGCCAGATTTATATGTCTGAACGATTCTGAGTTTCCTGGTTCTTAGGTTATGAAAGGAAAGAGAGGGCAATCATAAATAAATATAGGATCTGGAAACCCTCTGTATAGGGCAGAGCAGCAGGCAGTGCTTTCCAGACTCGAGACAGATGATGTTGTTCATGAGAAGATCAATTTTCACACTTCTTGGGTTGTTGGGCTGCCTTCACCGGCCACAATTCATGGTGGTAGACCATTAGTGAGTTGTGAGTTGTGACCCAGACAGCAAAGACTTGCAAATCTCTGTCGGATGCTCCTGGGATGGGAGCAGGACCAGCATTATTCCATCACACTGGATCCTGCAGGACTTTGGTGGGTCAGTGTGGGGCCAGAACCTAACAGATTTAGAGAAGAAGTAGGGCCGGTGGTTTTTGCTGGGGTAAATTCCAGAAGAGATTTTTCAGTTCAAATGCTGTTAGTTTTAATCCATCCCTCCCTCCTTGGATGCTCGCAGCTCTGTGGTTGTGTCCTAGGATGTCAAGCAATTGTTTAGTCCTGGTGATTTCACCCAAGAAGCAGATCTTTTTTCCCCAGATAATAAAAACATTTATATTTACATTTACAGTATCCAAAGCACTGAATCCAAGACTATGAATGTTTTTTTCCTGTTACTTTTGAATTGTGAACACCAACAGCTCTTCCCCTGTCTACACGCCTGCAGACCTAAATGCCAGAGCAACTGAAATCCAGCTACAAGTTTTGTCCAGGACCAAAGTTAACTGTGTATGGAAAGGAAATTCAGAAAGGGAGTACCAGCAGTCAGTGCCTTCCACCCAGTAACTTCATACTTGTGCATATATAAGAACTGACAAAACCAAAATCCTGTTTTGGTATGCATGGAAAATATTCACCGTAAGAGGAAATGAAAATTATTTAGATTAAAGTCAAAACAACAATTTAACATCCCTTTGTGTACACAAACACTCTTCTGAAAGTCACAAATCATAGATGCTAGATGCTCAGAGCCATTTTAAATGCTACTTACCTAAAGCCAGGAGATGAGAAACATGTGGCAGACCTTTTTTGCAAAAGTTCAGGGCGGGAGGGGAGCAAGAGGATGTTTGCATCTGCAGGAGGAGGGCCTAAAAATACTCTGAAAGCCGACAGTTCACTTAAATCATTAATCCTACACTGAAGACATTTCCACATTTTAATGGACTGCAATTAAACCCAATATTTCTTAATACGAGTGTCAGGTGTTTTCAGCAGTGATGCAAATGACTGCTTAGTGCTATAATTCTGAAGGGGAAGGCATTTAGACCAGGCTCATTTGAACAGCCAACTATAAACAAGAGCACATAATTCCATCTGCTTTTTGGCAATTTGTTGTTCCTTTTAGGTTCTCTTTCCCCGTTTGTCTTGTGGACACAGTTTGCAGGAAATGTCAGCCGGCGTGATTGATAGCATGAGATTGGATGTACTGACTTCATGCTTTCATAAAGCAAGACAGCTGTTGGGAGAAACTTTCCTTCAGGAGCTGGAAAGGTTTAAATTTTCCATCTCTTTGACTATTTGGCCTGATGAAGGATTGGGTTTTACCAGACAAGTAAATAAAAAGATGGCTAAGATGTACTAGAAGGTCATTCAAATGATCTTTAAATAGCAATTACTGGAGGAGGGTAGAGGGAAAGCCCTCAACATTCTGAGTCTGCTTAAGTGAGCCCTAAAAAATTATGCTGGTCTTCTCTCAGTTTTTTTAACTACTCGGTAAAACAGACAATTCTAGTGATGTGATTTTACGATGGGTGTTCGTTGCAGGCCATGGGAGGGATTCCATTGAATCCCCTGATCATCACCTGAGTTTCTGTGGCTGATTCCCTTCCAGAGTCACAACATAGTCACAATACACCAGTTTGCAGTTCGATTTCTCACTCAAAGTAAATATGCTGGTTAAATTTTAATTCATTTGGATTTTGGATAAATTATTTGTATCCATCAAGCACATCCATCCTTCCCCTTTCCAAAGGGAAAAAATAGTGTGCTGTTCATTTTTACAGTTATATCTTCCTCTGAAGCATATTATCTTATTTAAAAGAACATGTATTTGCCAGATGTTATGAGCATAATTTTGAAGAAGGTCAGTATGTGATGGTCTTATTTATTTTTTTCCTGCATGCAGTGTGTTTGTGGGGGTTTGATGTTATTTGATAGTTTGAAGGACTAATAACTGGGCTCTTGGCTTTGCTAATTCTGAAAATCTTTGCCAGATCTATGGTCTTGCTGGAAATGGGCCAGAACCGAAACTCAGGAACTGAAACCCTTGACCTAAAATTTTGGTGGAGGCTGCATTAGATGGTGGTTTGAGTCAGACTCCACATTCCTCTTCAGTCTCGTTTTTGTTGTATTCAGTCACACCAATATAATATGTGGGAGCTGCTGCTCAGGAGCTGTGAACAAGCTAGGTTGAGTCTTGCTGTGTTTCTTGACTTCTATGAAACTCCACAAAAAAAGGTGTCATAAATCAGCAGGAATAGGAACAATCACAGTGTGCTTTCTTTAAAACAGAAAACAAGGTATAGGTCTAATTGTCCAGGAACCCTGAGCCATGTAACAGCTTCCTGCCAAGAGCATGGCCAAAATCCTTCATACCCTGTGAATCTTTAATCTGTGCATTTCAGAAGTAAGGCTTGTCCCGTGGATCATCCTCAATTTACACCACAAAATTAAGGAGAGTGCTGGGTTAGAGGGGTTCTCTGTCCCCAGTCCTGACCGAAGTGGTAGAGGTGGAACTGGAGAGCACAAAGCAGTTCCGTGCCCACCCACAGGTCCCAGGGCTGCTCTGGACCCTATGCTTCGCTCATCTCTGAAGTTTAAATTCAAGACAAAATCATCCGAGAATGGGAAAACGTGTTTATAGAAGTGGTCATGATTGTAAGAAAATTTGATATTGCAGCAAATCTTTAAAAAAGACCTCAGAAAAACTTCAGAAATGCTTTAGAACCAGATTGAAGTAGCAGCAGTTTTCTTGGGCAGCCAAGGGATGACGTTGGCTGCCGTGCGGGTGCATTTTGCAATGCTCTGGGGTAAGAGGATACCAAGGAAATATGTGGGTCACTTCATTTAGATCCTGTAAACATTTCCATAATCAGTAATCATCTGCACTGTTCTTAATTCTGTGTGGATCACTGTAACAGTCTAATCACTTACACAAATACACAGTTCCAACACCACTAATTAGGATTCTGCAGAGCTGGAAAAAAGCCAGTCTATGTTCTACATGTACAATCAATTTATTGTTAAACATTTAAAGAGCTAACTATTTATTTATACTTTAATGAGATTTTTCTTCTTTCTTTTTTTTGTTTCTATTCTTACAAATGAATCCTGAGCATCTTTCTACCCGGAGTGCTATATTCACTCTTCCAGTATTTAAACTACTTTTTATTTAACTATTTAAACTCTTCCAGTATTTCCTATTTAAACAGGTAGTGTTACAGCAGAGAGGAATTTAATGCTTTGCACTGCTTTGGCAGATTGTGGTTGCACAATGATAAATAAGGTTCTGGCAGGTCGCTACTCATTTTCGAACCGTTGCTCCAATAAATTCTCAAAATTCAGTGTGATCAAAGCACTGCTTTACTGTTGTTAGTAACCCTTTTACAGCATTAGTGCCTCGAGGTCCCAGCTGAGAGAAAGCCCTCCAGCCCTGGACATTGTACAGACATCGAGGAAGAGACAACCCACACCCTACGAAATCCATAATCTCCATAAGCAGACAGAAGTATGATGCACAAAAGGATGAGTCAATATTAGTGGCAGAGTCTCTAAACCATTTTTAGTATTGTTTGCCTTCAATGTGAGAAGTTCCTGGCCCTGGAGAACTTCCATTCACTTTGCTGCCTCAACAGCTTTTTCTTTAAGTGTAAACAACTAAACATACTTTACATGAGAAACGAAAGCCCTCATAACTTGCAAAGCATCCAGCAAACAATTACACATGCTTAGAACTGTGGTGTGTGCTGCGTAATGATCACTTGACATTGCATTTCATACACTTCATCTGAGAAACCTGGGAAAATTCAAATTATATTGCCTTGGCATGCTGTTGAATGCTTGCAGAGGATGGATGTTTACTTGTTCAAAGCAATAATCAGTGGAACTGAATAACTGCTGTGCTTTCATTCTGCAAGAATAAAGTAAATTGTTCACCAATAAGAGAAGGAGGTGTCAATGTAAAGGTAACCCTCTTACCGTGTCCTGCAGACAGCCAGAGCCACAGTCAGGGATGAGGCTGTGCTGTGGAAGGTGTGAGGACAGCCCAGATGTATCCCCTGGACTGGATTTATGGAGAACCTGGAGAAACTGAGGTGTGAGGTCTGGAGCACTCTTTACATCAGTGGCAATACATTTGGGCTGAAAAGATGATGTTGGCTGGTGAATACTTCACCAGAGTAGAAAATAGGGGGAAAGAGACGATCGTTCTGTTGTGACTCATGAGAACTGCTGGCTGCTCTTCACAGAGTGAATTTGGGGAAGGCTGTGACAGGCGACAAAATACTGTGGTTTATTCTCCGAAGTAGAGGTCTATAATCACCAAAAAGCTCAGGGGGGAACAGCAAACATAAAAATGACTGAAATTATTTTGGTACAGGACAACTGCCATTTGTCATTCCTGAAAAGAAATAAAATAGTTTCTTGGATTACTGACAATCACAGTATTAATTATGTTGTTACGTGCATGGATGATCCTGAGTTTGTTGTCTAAGCAAGACTCCTAAGAGTTCAAAAAAATTGAGATTTCCAACAAGCAGCACACCATTTGGAGAAATCTTCAAGAATCTTCACTATGCCTTGTCCCTCTGAAGGTTAGGAAAAATATTTTAAATTGATAGTATATTTAAATTGATTGTGAGCTTTACTGTTGTACTGTTCTCAGCACTGAGCTGAGAAATTTGTGGGTGTCTAAACTGTTCATATCAATTTAATTCATGTTAATTCTATTAAAGCAATGGAATTATGTCATTCAAGCGGAACATTTTTCCTCCCACCACCATCAAACCTTTGTAGGTAACTGTGCAACAGAATATATGGCTTAAGAGGAACTTTCTCCTAGGTGTGTTTGGAAAAGCAGAAGTGTCTTTGGTTTATTTAATGTGGCAATTTATGATATGGTTTAGTGGGCATGGTGGGAGTTGGTCAAAGGTTGGACTTGATCTTGAAGGTCTTTTCCAACTATTATGATTCTATAATTTGGGCTTAGAGAGGGCTGTTCTCCTTCCCTCCATTTAGGCACAGTTTGACTGAAATGCTGATTTCTTTAGTCAAAACTTCTCCTGGCTGCACTCAGAACTTTGCCTGTGCAGGGATTATCAGATCACTTGACTCCCGTGTTGAATTCAACTTTGTACTAAGCAATTGCTTTTCATATTCCATTTTCTGTAATTCTGAGCACTTAAGGAGACCAAGGTCCTCAGTTATTCCCCTAAAGTTTTGAATGGAGCCTTTGTTGGAGACTGATCACCTAAAGAGCCATCACACGCTGTCCACAAACAATTCCCTTCCATAGCATTGGATTGTAATTAGCTTTGTTTAATTGCCCCTGCACTCCTCTAAGATGTCACCTGCAGTTTGTGTCCGTAAGAGGAGGCTGTTGTGTCTGTCTGCGCTCACGGCTGCAGGGAGGAAGAGCAAGGAGGAAGAGCAGGGAGCTCCTCCTTCGCTCTGGAGTGCAGCCATGGATGATCAGCCCTGACCCTGAGCAAACAGCACTTTCCAGCTGTGCAAATCTTCTGATGGGTCAGTTTAGTCAGAAAGCAAAGGACTATGCATTTTGGAAGGCAATTAAAATTTCTTAAAGGTATCTATTTTTTGAAGGTGGTGTCAAAGTGTTTATAAACGACCCTGTATTAGCAAAGTGTCCGTAGTGCTTGTTACCACTACATAAATTGCAAGGGCTGTGAGCTATGTATTGATAAATCCTCAGTAAGATTCTTCTTACTATAACCTTACTGTTGTAGGAAACCACAGAATTATGGAATGCTTGGGGCTGGAAGGGATTTCTGGATCACCTGGTCCAATCCCACATCTAAAGCAGGTCGCACAGGACTGTGTGATCTCCCTGTGTTGAGATAGGCAAAAAGAATCCAACATGTCACTGAAGTGTAATACTTATTAAAAGTCCTCACAAATTCTACTAACAAAGGCAGACTTTACAAATCCCATATTCCTACAGGTTTGACACTACAGAGCCATTAGATGAAAAGTGACACATTTTATGTTGTGTAAGAATAAATATTCTGGGTAGGCACTTATCCAGAATTGTGTATTTCCTTACAAACTCCTCCATTTTCATTCGAGGGCTAAGTAATATCTTCCATTCTTTTCCCCTTGGGCATCCATTATTTTTTCATCTGATGTGTTCCTTGAGCAAAAATGAACTGCAAGAAAATCAGTGGATTGAGATATCCTGTACCTGTGCTGTGTGATTAAAGCAGAGATTGAAAGCTCAGTAACATAAAAGCTCTGATTTTTTTCCTTTTTTTCCCAAAAGAGTCAATACCACAAAAATAATCTCATTTATTTTCAGTCCTGCCATACTACTTCCTTCTCTGAAGAGTTGCCAATGTCATTTTTAGCTGTAAAATTATTTCTTGCAAGAATAGAGAAGAGAGCAAGAGGATAGTTTAGAATTTTAAGAGATGGGCAAGTGATACTTTAAGTAGAACTTTCCCTACAACGCTGCAGCTTTTGAGGCTCAGGTTTGGTCCCGGAGACATTTGGGGATTGGATTCTGCAGCTCTTCTCAGGGCCATGCAGAGGTGTAAGGGAGAACGACTACGTCACTGGAGTTTTATATCTTTTCACACTGTTGTGCAGTTTTTATTGCAGTCCTAAATCAGTATAAACTGATCGCTACCCCTGTAAGTAACTCTGATATATAATTTAATGTATGAATTGAGACACAGAACATAAAGAACAGGTGATAAAATATTACGCCCGCACTGAGAACATTAAAATGCTGATGTTTGGAACAGCTGGCTTAGCCCTTTTTTCTCAGCTGGAATAAATAGTAATATTAAAGGATTAGCATAACCAACAACAAGTGTTGAAGGATTTGATTTCATTCCAGGTAATAAGAGTATTTAGGAACCAGTATTTTGAGGCTTAATCAGCAGAGGACTTTATTTCTTCCAAATCACTTTTAATAATATTGTCTAGATATGGATATATTTATTATGTTTATATCAATTTGATTTTTAATTTGGAAACCTTTGTAGGGTGAGTTCTTGAGACATGGTTTTGGTTTTTGTTTTTTGATAAATGTTTTTGTGTGCTGTTTTTAAAAGAGTGTATCCTGAGGGTTTTAAGAAGGACCTTTCACTCGTTTACCATGACTAAAGCAGAATAGAAGTGGAGGAAAAGTAGCTGACAATTAGAAAGTATCAAGATCAGACAAGGAGTAAAAGTAGATCCAGTCTTTGGTATATACATTTGATATCTCAAAACAGATTTCAAAGTAGAAAAACTTGAAAGAACAGATGAAGAAAATTAGAAAACCTTGTGATTGTGTCATTCCTAAAATGAGAGAGGGAGACCATGGAGCAGCTGAAAGGTCAGAAAATTGGAGCCTGAATATATATATACCATATTTGATACCATACTCACAAGAGCATCAGTGTAACTTTTCAGAGTGAGAATTTTGCTCGCTGCTGCTTTGGAGCAGAGCAGCTGGGGCAGGGGACCAGCCCACTCCGCAGGCCTTCTCCAGGGATGTCCTAAAGCTGAGAGAGAAGAATGGAATAGTGCAGCTCTGGAGGGAGCAGTGAGGCAGCATTCAGCTTTGCCTTGCACTTTGCTAGGACAATTTTGGAAGTTGTGTTTTTTTAGGGCCTTCCATTAGTAAATCCTTGGAATTAAAATGAGAGAATGAGAAGTACTGTTTTGGCTTTCTGGCAAATCACACCAGTTTTGTGATTTGATTTTCTTTCCGGAATCTTTCAGGAGTTGAATTTTGATGCCTGCTTAATTGTCAGGGTCTCCAGGTGGATCAGCCAGCTCTTCATTCGTTTTTTAATGAATGACTTTCTGAAGTTAAATGAAAACATTCCACTCATCAAAACATCCTTCTGCTTTTATTCCTTTGAAGGTTTCCATGGGGAAACCAGAGCCAGACTCTGGACTGTGTGTATCTTTCGTGACACCAGCACAGAATTCGGTGGGCTTGACAACTTCCTTGTGCCAAGGGCAGTGGCTCTGTGCAGGGCTTTGATGCCCCAAGCTGGGGCTGTCTGTGCATGGGCAGGAGTTGGACTTGAGCATCCTTGTGGGTTCCTTCCAACACAGAATATTTTTTGGTTCTGTAATTCTAAGTTTAAAGCCATGTATAACAGTATTTTCCTTCACTCCCCCGGTACAATGAGGCTGTTGGACTGGGATGTAACTGTTGTGCACAGAGCCACGTGTGTGGAACCTGGTGCAAACAGAAAGTGCTTGTCATCCTCCAGTTTTGTCACTGGGAAAATGAGCTTTGTGCAGCTCAGGTAGCCAGGAATTGTATCTCTCCACCAGCTTTAGCTGTTTAACAGAATATGCTCATTCCACCTGCAGGTTTATTTAAAGTTAAGACATTGAAAATAGCTGCTAAACTCAGAAAAGGAAGTTGTTCCAGCCGAGACAATTCCAGGATATCTGGGGGCACAAAGTTGCATGCAAGTAAAAGTTCTGGAAAATAAATATTCCAAGTGCAAAGAGGGAGAAAAAAATCCTGATTTAATAATTGATGCTACAGCAGCTTGGTCTGAGTCCTTGGTTGTTTCATAGCACTGTCTCCTGGGCAGCAGCAGCAATCCTGAGACAGAAGCGATGGTGGAATTGCTCAGGAATTCGATTAAGAGTCTCTATAATGTGTTGCTTGCTTGCAACAACGAGACTCCAGCCTTATAACAATATTTTCAGACTTTCGCTTTTTATTATTTCTGCATTTACATTTTGCATGGCAGAAAAAAGATGATCTATGTAATGTGTCAGCCCTTCTTAGCTGGGAAATAATCCATGGGAGCTTTTCTTGCAGTGCTTTGGGTGTGTTTGTTATTAAACCCTTACCAGAATTCTTACATCACTGAGGCACCAAAATGTTTTCTATGTGTTCCTGTCTATAACAAGATCCAGCTCTGGGGTCCCAACACAGGAAGGACATGGACCTGTTGGAGCAAATCCAGAGAAGGCACCCAGATGATCAGAGGGACGGAACAGCTCTGCTGTGAGGAAAGGCTGAGAGAGCTGGGATTGTTCATCCTGGAGGAGAGAATGACCCTGGGGGACCAAATCCCATCCTTCCAGGGCCTGAGGGGAGTCACAAGACAGACGGAGGGAGACCATTTGCAAGGTCCTGGTGTGGCAGGACAAGGCAGAATGGCTTCCCACTGCCAGAGGGCAGGGCAGGATGGGATATTGGGAAGAAATTCTTCCCTGTCAGGGGGGGGAGGCCCTGGCACAGGTTGTCCAGAGCAGCTGTGGCTGCCCCTGGATCCCTGGCAGTGTCCAAGGCCAGGCTGGACAGGGCTTGGAGCAGCCTGGGACAGTGGAAGGTGTTCCTGCCCATGGCAGGTGTGGACAAGATGAGCTTTAAGGTCCCTTCACCCCCAAACCATTCTGGGATTCCATGATTCCTTCAGCCTTGGGGTCAGAGGCCAAATGTCACTTTTGCCTCATCATACCAATTTCCTTTATGGCATCTTTAAGGTGATACTTGAGGTTTGTTTTATCCAAAGGGCTATTCCAACCCCAAAACTTCATTAGGTTTCCAAAGTGTTTCCTTACAATCGATCTGTATTCCACAACTCTCAGATCACCATCATGACCATCAAAGTAGGACCTAAAGATCCCTATTGCCAAATCGTGCTCCCATCAATGTGTCCTCTTCCCCAGCAGCAGTGCCAACAATTGCAATAAATTAATGAAAAAGAGGGAATTGTTTAGAAACTTAACCCAATGCCTTGATTGTGATAACAGCAGAAGCTCTGGAAGGTAAGGCAGGCTCCCATGATGGCAGCGAAGATTGATGTGAGAACCCAAGCATTTACAGACTGTAGTTAGAAAACCATAGTGAATAGTGACAATTCATTGAAGGTTAGAGTTCCGTGGCTATCAGAGGTATGCACAGTAGTTTTTATGAAATGCAAATGCTCAAAAATGCAAATATTTCTCTTTGTCATGGTTGTATTCAGAATTTCTGAAAAAAACAAATCTGAATTTTTGGGACATCCCTTTGCTACACAAAGCAAAAATTAATTGATTTTCTCTTCAAAAAATGACTGAATTAAGATTAAATTATCATTTTGTTCTCAAGATTTAAAAGTTCCTGAGGAAAAAAAAGTGACATTTGGGAGAATATAAAATCACTAATTAAAAAGGGGTAATGTTCACCTCATGAAAGGCAACCCTGTGAAGTTTACAAAGTGACACCATCAGCACAGTCGTAATGACCTGAGAGAGAATTTGCAGTTTAGTGTTTGGGCTGTTTTATCACAGGTGTTGTGTCCCACATGTCTCACCAACCTCCCACGAGAAGGACATGAATGTTAAAATACCTTGGAGAGGTTAAAAGATCTTCCTTGTTTAAAAAAGAAAACACTCATTGTCTGTGAATTTTGTGTTGGAATTTCACTGTATCCCATTTTGTGAGCATTTGGTGAGCATTTACCTTTGCAACAAGTAGTCCAGAAGGGCACAGACTGTGGAGCTGTTGAGACACATGTCCTGTTTCCACCAAGTGTAATGCCTTTATTGTTTGTGCATCAAGATATAAAGGCTTCTTGTTCACATAATGGATACAGCTGGTTGGGTGGGGGGCAGGGAGGTCCTTACAATAAAAAGGCATTTGATTACTGCTGGGATCCTTGTCAGTAAAATACTCAAAGATGGTTAATTGGACATTAATGTGTCAGATTTTCAACAAAATAACAAGAAATTTGCCAAAAATAAAGCCTGAAGGAAACACGCCTCCAAATTTTACAACAAAGCTTTGTTTAAAATAGAAGTTAAAACAGCGAAGATTTATGACATGTTGACATAACTGATGGTAAAGGAGTTGGCTGAAGCTAAGGGTGTGAAGGTCCAAATGAGAACATCTGCATTAAGAAGCTAATTCTCTTAAACATACTGATCAAAATATTAATGCTACATGTAAACACAAGTGCTTTATCTGACAGTGATTTACATTTGGAACGACCTAATCCAACTATGCACTGCATCTTTATTCATTACCAGCAGCCTTTACTTAACACTTCATGCCCGCTTGCACAGGTGGACAATCTACTCAGAGTGACTATTGTGTTTATGTTATTTTTTCATAAGCAGGGTTTGAAATTTGTCAAACTGCATCATTGTTTAACTATGTGCCAGTCAAAGGGAAATTGCCAGATGGAGCGGCTTTCCCCTAACCTTGCTCCAGGCAATGAAATTACACATAGGCCACAGTCTTATGTCAAGTCTTAAAAAAAAACAAAAAAAGAAGAAGAAGAAAAAAAAAAGAGCCAGGCCATGAATAGGCATGACTATGTGCATTCACAAAACCTGGCTTTCTTATGCCACTAATTTTATATGAAGGCTCATGCCAATGGTAAATAAAACTTCATGTCCGTCATGTCACTCATTAACTAGGTGCTCATAATTTATGTATTTAAGGCTTGCTTGTCCGCCAAGCAATCAAACAGTAAACCATGTTTTATAGGTGTTAGTGTTTATAGAAACTGTAAATAAATGTCAAACAAAAAAAATCAGGTTTCATAAAAATGATCAGGGTTAAGTCATTTATCATTGTTCCAACTGGAAAAATCTGAGAACCTGTCAGTGCCAAAGCAAATGTTTCTCTGGCTTTTTCTAACATGCAACTTAAACTACCAGATTGTAGAATTCTATTAGCAGCATTTGATGAAATGGAAAATTTGCAGATCATGTGTTTTACCTGAACCTCTCACTCAGAGACTGGGACAAGCTGGCTCTTCTTTAACATGGTGGCCTTGTGTTGTTACACTTGGTTGCCTTTTTCCTGTTTATTCCTAACCCAACGATTAGTTGAGATGATTTGGGCAGAAGCTGGGCTGCTCTGGAGCAGTTCTTTGGAAGTGAAGGAAGGCAGTGTGAGCCCTGCTCCTGCGGCGGCACTGGCAGGATTGCTGTGGGACTGTTCCCTCCCAAACAGGGCACACGAGGAAGGAAACACGGACACACACCTACTCCTTGCTGTTGTCACGTTGGTGATCTCCATCCAAGCTCATTCTCACTCAGAACTCCCCTCGTGGGCCTCCAGGTGAGTGTTTTATAGCTGCTTGTAGATGTACCTCTGAAGCTGCATGTTTTACATGCTGGTCACCTCTATTGTGGCTCAGAGATTTGGAAATGAGGACATTTGGAAACGAGGGGGTTTGGAAATGAGGACATTTGGAAGCAAGGAGATTTGGATACTGAGAGGCTTCTGCTGGTGTGCACTGATACAGAGCACAGATGTTGCTGGTGCTATCTGCCGTGTCCAGAGCTGAGCACAGGATCTGTTCTGAGACGTTTGTTCATGTCAGTGCTAAATACAAACCTGTTCGGTGGTTTTGGTGGTTCTAAAAAAGAGTATGTGATTCCAATGCTTTCTAGATTGGTTTGTCTCTAGAATTTGCACTTAGATGGAGTTCCTTGGCAGGTTAGAAATTCATGAACAGCTACCTCATAATGTGGAGTTGGGATGGTGTTACCCATAGGAGGGAAAGAAAACTGATACCGCAGAGGTGGATGGATTTAAGTGCAAAAATCAGTAAGGTGGTGTAGCTTTCAGGAAAAAAGACAGAGTGAACAAAGTGTAAGTGAAGATAGTGGCATACCTGTTACTGTTTCTAAATAATAGTTAAAACATTAGTACAGGCATTCTGGTGACCATAAACATGAGAGAGGTGACTTGTGCTTTGAGAGAGACCAGCAAACTCCCTGCATGTGGGACTGCCTTGAGAGTTCCCAAAAGCTCCTGCTGCTCCAGTCCAATTTGCCTGGACTGAGATGTTCACAGTAAAACCAAACAGAGGAGCCAGTGCCTCTGGAGCCTTGTTGAAGAGCTCCTGATGTTTGTGGAGTGCCTGTGCTCTGATGAGTTCCTGGAGATGTCAGAGGGAGGTGACCCTGCCCTGCTCTGACCTGGAGCAGTGGCCAGCTCCAGTGCTGCCCTGCCTGGGTGCTCCTGGAACGTGGGGCTGCTCGTGTTCCCCCATCACAGGCTTCCTTCTACTAACAGGTGCCAGGACTTGTTGCCAAGCCTAGTTGTGGTGTACAGCCTGTATATTTTCAATAACCAGAGAAGGATAATTCAGCTCTGCCTTCATCTTGATCCAGATCCTCAAGTGATGTGAATTGTCTTGGCTCCGCTGGTGCTGGTGGGACAGAATGGTGATGAAACCTAGAGGGGCTGAGGGGCTCTTTGATGTAGCAAGGGCTAAGAATTGTGCTACAAAGTGATGACTGTGAAAAGTATAAATAATCTGTGATTGCTGACTTGAAGTCAAGATATTGGTTATGTTTATGTAGTCAGTCTGTCCTGTACTTGAGCTCAGACTTGTCTGTGGTTGTATACTATTAATAAATAACAATTGTACTTCATTATATCCTTTCTATTTTTCCTTGTTTTCTCCCTTCATAGTAAAACTAATTAATTTTGAGTCTAATTTTTTTTCCTGAATTATCATTTCCATTTTTATTGTTTTTTCACAAACTTTGAGTAACATTTGCTAAGAAAATTTGCCTTGGCAGGTCTGGATAGGCCCCTTGGATGCATTTATGAGTCCTGTTTCAACAGCTACGGTGAAGGATGCATGACAGACCAGCTTCAGTATTTCCTCCATGCTGTTGTGCCCCCCATAGGTTACTTTAGTTCTGAGTTATTTGAAAACTCATCCAAATTAAACAAATAGGCTCTCAACGTCTTGAGTACGGTAATGTGTCGTATCCAATTTCATGGTATTTCTAGGGAATTTTTAACTGATGTTATTTCCGTCTGTTTGACCAAATTCTGAGGCCTTCATTGAGGGCTCCAATGCAAACTGTTTCTGAGCTGTGCTGTGCACCTGTATCAGGGACAAGCCCTCCGATTTCCACTGAATTCTTACTCAGCAAAACTCCCATCAACTCTGCTCTGATTTGTGGCTCATGAAAACCCACAGAAAAGTTTCCCTGATTGCTAAAGCTCCTCGAGCTCATCAGTGATCATTCACTGTGTGTACAAGGAACATTTGGAATGCTCTTTTGTGATTAAATTTGATTTGCTGGTTTATGAGTGCCATTTCAAAATACATAAAGTATATCTATTCCATGTTTTCTTGCTTTCTAAAGATACTCTCTGATTCTACAGGCTTAAAAAAAATACAGGCAATAAATGTCTTGTTACAGACATAATTCATGCCTTGTAATTAATTTTTAAAAATCAGGCCTTTTTCTGGCTCATTACCCAGCCTGTAGACTTGATTTTTTAAATTAATGTAAGAACACCTTCTTTATGGCATGTTCATGTTTACCCAAAAGTCACATCATTTTTCAAATTATACAAGGTGTCAGTGCTGAGGGTAATGATCGTTATTGCTCACATTCCAAAATGAGCACTACTTTTTCTTTTTTTCCTAAATCTGTCTAGAAAAGGAGAATCAAAAATGTTTTTCCCCAGTAGCATTTGTGTGCTGGACACAAAGTCACAAAGAAGCAATGAGATGTGCTTTTGTCGGAGGTGTTTGTGACAGCTCAGCCCCTCCAGGCAGCAGCAGCGATGCCCCGAGCCCCAGCGAGGGTGGGACACGTCCAAGGCCGTGTGACATTCACACCGCTGGCAGCAGCTCCCAGGGGACAGCTGCGATTCTTGTTTGGTCATACTGGAACACACGTAATGGACTTAAAGACAGCCTAAGCATAAGCAGATACGGTTCCTGTTGGCTTTCCTGTGTCTGAATGGCTGATTCCATGACGTGTTTTTGATTTCCATTTTATTGGGCACGATCAGGTCGCGGTGAAGAGCAGTTCGCAGAGCTGGTTGAGGGCTCCTCCAGTTGATTCCTCTTGATGATTGCAAGAAACTATGTAGTCTTGATCATCTTGCAGAAGTTGGAAACATTTCTCCTTCTTTCACTTTTTTATTGCTGGAAGTTGCCCCTGGGGGCGGCGATTGACACTAATGGAGACACCTGTACTTCTGTGTGTGTGAGCTTCCTGATCTGGAGCTGGGGCTCATCAGTGCTCTGTCAGCAGAAACACAACAGGACTGCAGGATAAAAATGGGAGTACCTGGCAGCAAGACTGCCAAAAATTGACTGCAATTTTTTCTTAAAAGCATCTGATTTTATTAACTGATGATTTCCAGTGCGTGAAGCCTTTTGTATTGTAGACGCTGTTAAATATTACCATTCTGAACACCCAACAGGTCTCATAAATTCATAATTTTGATTCAACTTACATAGCACTTGCAGTTATAATCAAGTCTGAAGGTATGAGATCCCTCCCTCGAGCTGTTTTTCTGAGATGCGGTGTTCCCAGAATCAGAGAGGCTGTCATTTGGAGCAGGAGGCCAGGGGAGCTGAGTGTTGCTTTGGCAATCTTTTGTCAGTGCTCGTTTACGCCTGCCTTTGGTGCTGTCAGTATTTGAATGGCATATCCTAAGCCATCAGTGTCAGCAACACGCACGGTTTCTTGGGAAGAAGTCAGCCCATGGTTGTGTTCTGTCTTGGTAGAAATCCTCAGCACTTCAGAAATCCTCAAAGCTATGTATTCCTCCAGGGATGGTAAAGTTGCAGGAAGACTGAAGCATTTGGCTTTTACCCCTGTGCAATGGGATCTTTTGCTGACATGGAGCTGGTGTGGATCCCCCTGCCCACATTTCACACCCCACTTGTCCCACCTCCGCTCCCAGCCCCATTCCGAGCTGCCCAAGTGCCCATGGCAGAGGCTGCCCAGGGGTCTCAGCAATGCCAAGCTGTCATTTGTTCAATTATCAGCAGAACTCAACACCCCCAGGAACGGAGAAGTGCGAGTGGTTCTTGGCTCCCAAGCAATATTTTCGCAGAGCAGGATCATTGCCCCTGCGTTTGATGCTGAGGAACGTCTTTGTAGACTTGCTGCACTTGTGACAGCTCAGGGAGTTTCTAAGTTCAAACCTGTTAATCATGTTTCTTGATGACTTATTCAGTTTCCTCCTTCAGGAAAGAACGTCTCTTAGTGGTTTAAAAATGTGGGATAAAATCAAATTTCAGATGTCCATAGTGTTGAAACAATATGTAAGAGCCTTTCTTAACTGCAGAGGATGATGCAGATTTTTTTCAGTGCATCACCTGTAACTAAATATAGATCCACATTCTCTCTAAGTACTAATGAATAAATGTTTCATTCACTGATTATTTTCAGTCACTTTTAGGGCTTGTGCAGGCTTTTACATGTCTGTGTGCGTTTGATTTGGGAAAAATACATTCATATCCTAAACAGCAATCATGACCTTAGTGGACTGTTAGAGAAAGGTGAAGGCTGTTCCACTGCAATGAATTAGTGTTAAGACAAATGTGGAAAAGCATTTTAGCCAAGGACTGTGGTCCCTCGTGTTTCTTGTGCTCTGAGAATTGGTGAATAATCCCACCCTCTCCCACTTCTCCGTGCCATGCATCATCTACTGCCTCTGTTAGAAGTTGCTCTCAGGTTTGAGGCACCCAGAGCACCAATAAAGCTGAAGTTTGGATCCTGTTTAAATTTCCTTTCCTGTTTATTTCCACTCCTACCTCATGGTGGAGCATTACTGTGCTTGTCAGCTGGTTCCTTTTCGTGAGGTTGGCTGTTGTGATTTATTTTTTGAATTCCCGTTAGATATTTTGGCTTGGTCTGTGGAGTTACAGAACTTCATATTGATGAGGAAGTTTATAATGAGAGGGTACTGCTAATGGAATGAGCATTTCAGGTCTTTAGGACTGGGCTTTTTCCCATGAAAATACTCTGAAAAGCCTCTACCCAGCCCAGGTAATCTGACATTAGGCTGAAGCCCCAATGTTTTGGTGGGAAAGCAAAAAGTGATTTTTTTTTTGCTTTCTTGCTGAGCTTGTCTCTTACCTTGCTGATGATCTGTTCCACAGTGAACCATAAGCAGTGCTAGAATTTTTCTTTTAGGTATCTGGCACACATATTTGTGTGTAGGTGTTGGAACACACATGTGGTAAATTAAGGAGAGACAGAGGGAGGGGACTGTTATACTCCTCTCCTCTTCTGAGCAGGGAATAAAGAGATTATTTTGATGTCCTTCAGCATCCACAGCAGGGTCAGTCTCTGAGGTGACAAGAATTCTTATCCATCAGTAATGAACTGACTTAGAAACACAATGACAAAGGAAAATGATTGGTGGGGATGCCACTGCCCAGTAGTTCTCATTCTTTTGGAGTTGTATTGCCTCTCAAGAGCTGAAATAAAGCATCAGGTAAAGATGTGTCATGAGGAAAGTTGGTGAATAGACAGAAATTCAAAGATACTTCCTTCTAGTAAAATTCTGTTCATCTGGGGGCTGATTACATGTGTCATTATTGAGTGGTAATTACCTAGATTTTTCTCAGTTTACGCTAAAAACAGGTTGACAAACTCAGTTGATGTATTCTGAATATGATGAAAATCCATAAAAAGTACTCACGAACAACCTTGAAAATTTCTGCAACTGTTTTGTGATTTATCACTTGAAACAGATTTTTTAAGTCATCTCTTTGACTCATGCATTTCAATAATAAATTAAAAGTTTATGGAATGATGACTCTAAGGTAGATCTTTTGTTTGTGAATTCATAAAATAACTTTTTTTCTTCATCATCATCATCACCACGGGTAAAATGCAGAAATATTAATTAGGTTTACTGCCCCATGATTCATAAATCAAATGTACAAGTGGCACAATAAATGTGGATACTGCTTAAACTTGGAAAATATTATTACTCATAATGAAATTTCTTAGATTTACATATTGCTCTCAATTATAAATTTCATTTGAGTTATAAACTTCTCATTTCTACTTTCATTATAAGTATCTTTGTTTGCCCCCATAAAGTATTAATTTTCTAAGGTGATTGTGTTCAAAATTTTACTTCTAAATTCACCAACTTCACTTTCCTAAAACACCATGTGCAGTGCCATGGTTTGTGTTTCAGAGCCTTTATTAACTCGGAGTTCACTAGAAATCACATCAGGAAAACCACGCCCTTCCTTCCTCTCCCACATTATTTAGCTAAGTAGGAGATGCGTTGGCTCATCCTCTCCCCAGGATGAATTTTCGGCCGTGGTTTATCTTGAAATGCCTTGTGCTGTGTCTCCTGCACGAGAACCTGTGGCAGTGCCAGCACAGTGTCCTCGTCAGGGGGACAAGGGTGTGACAAGCCTCGGAGGGCCGGGGTGGGGAGGAGAGTCCATCTGCAGGGAAAGGGAAGAGGCAGGTGTTACCTCACTGCTATTATAAATTCAAGGGGCAGCTTGAGAATCAAACTGATGGTGCATTGAATATTGATAGAATTGTCATGATGGCCTTGGCAATGGTGCAGCTTTTGACAGAGGGAATGAAATTTGTTAAGAAACTAACCTTGTTTTGGCATTTTCCTCTCCCAAAAATGGTGTGCAGAGTAATTACAGAGTATACAGTTAAGGCATGGAGCTTATAGCTTCTCTCTGTACATCGCGGAGGCCAACTAAATGGCCAAAAAATAGCTTTTTTAAAAATTGTACAAAGAATTGTATCCAAACATTAGCATGAACTTGAACTGTTCAGAGCTTAAATCCGATTTTTTTCTTTTTTTACAGCATTTTTTTAGAGCTGTTGACCTGGAGAGTGTCCTGGTGTTCCAGGGGATAGCATTCCATTTTTCTCTTCACACATAATGAGCAGCGAACTCCTTGATTGTTGTTGTCTGTTCGCTCTTCTGAGAGACCACTGCAGCCAACAAATCCAGCGTTTTATGCTGCAATCTAAACAGAGTGATGCATTGCAGGTGCTTTCCTCATCTCCTCACACCTCTCAAAAACATTAGGGGGGATTTTCAACTTCCTATTCAACTTTTAAATGGAGAGTCAGGTCAGTCTGTGGATTAGAAAACTAATAAATCTTCTGACTTCACTTATTGTATGAGTATCCAGCTAATATCTGCTGTTATCCTGGCTTGCAGGGCTGGCCACGCTGACCTCGTTTCAGGCTGGGAGAGTGATAGCTTAATGAATATATCTAAAGACCCATCATAAATTGCAAGCAAAGAAAATGTCACTCCTCTGATGTTTGTGTATAAAAATCAGCCCTTAAATTGCTTTCTCTCTTCATCATTCTTTGTTTGAGTTACCCTGTAGGTGGCCGTTCCCAAAGATGGGAGCTCCGGTGCTGTAAATAAAGTCCAGCAGGATGCAGGGTGCTGAAAAGAGTGACTTCACTGGCTCTGCTGCCCCACCGCCGCAGCGAAATGAATGATTGTTGATTTGTATTTAATGCTCAATTTCCTCTCCATTACTACAAACCATGCAAGGCAGACCTCGTTTCAGGCTATTCATAGGAGAGCTCAATCTATCCGATTTCACATCTGCTAAAAGCCCCCATGTCATACTAATTACAGGCTTCCCCTGGAAAGAATTTGAGTTTTAAGACCAAAGAAAGATATACTTATTTATAACTAATGCCCTAATCTATACAGTTGCTTGTTTGCAAGGTAGATCACACTTGTGCAGCTCTATTTGTGTTCGAAGTGCAAGAGGGATGCAAAAGTACAGAAAACAAGTGTCATGGTTGTGCCTTTTCTAAGTATTTTGCAAGTGTGTTCCAAATGGAAAACCACAGTGTCTCTGCCCCAATTTCTGTGCCACAGCAATTACTTTTCCTTAGCCCTTGGCATGTGCACCACTACAGAGCACAAGGTAATATTTGTGCTCCTTCTAAATCAAAGGAGATGATAGATTAGCTCCAGACAAATAAGCCAAATTAGCGGTGTAAGGCTTCAAAGGGTATTTTACCTTGCTCTGTCCAATCTGCTGCTTTTACAGGGAATTGTGCTCATGACCTCTTCTATGATCAACCCCAACCTTAAAACTAGGTTTTTGTCCACTGTTTCTACTGAAAACTTATTCCAGTCATTGCTTGAGGGTTTTATAAATATTTTTCTAAATTTTAAGTCAAATGCATTATCACCAGCTTTATCCTTGTACTCTTCTACATGATTGTGCTACAGCTTACACTTCCCTCCCTTAGCCATTGCCTTGGATGTAAATACTCCAGAAGTGGATTGGAGGGGCCAGAGCTGTTAATTCTCTAGGTAAAGGAAATGGCAATGATTCCCCAAGCCCTCTAAGGTCCCTCCCCCAGGAGTTTCAAGGGGAGCTGTTCTGGAGTGGAGGCACAACAGACCGTCCCTTCTAGGATGGCACATTCAACCCTGTATTGTCTTACGTGGTCACTAGCAGATACTGAAGGAAGGCACAGGAACTTGTCAGCCATGGAATTACGCTCCTCAGCTGCAGCAGTCTGCAGTTTGAAGACTTCCTGAGCCAGAGGTGGTTTCTTGTTGCTTAATAGCCCTTGATGAGTATTTTGCTCCGAGAATTTGGACAGTCACTTTTGAATCCAGGCAAGCTTCTGGCACTCAGAGCGCAGAAGCAGCTCTTCTGCAGCTTGATCCTCAGAGACCTGCTGCTTTCTGGGTGTTTTAAACCTGTTTCTCACTAATTTCATTTGATGTTCCCATTTTTTCGCTATTATAGGAGGTAGAGAACAGTGGTTTACTACTCTGTGTCAATTTGCCAAGTCTCTCCGCACTTCTTGCAGTTTACTTAGATACTATAAAACACAGGGGTCTGATATATTTTGTCTCAAGCCTTTATCATGATAATCTCTTCTTTATGTTGCATTTTATTCTGCTTTCCATTTATTTTAATAACTTTTTTTGGAATGAGGAATGTGCTGAAGCCAGTAACGCATTGCTGTTCCCTGACTATCTGATGTTACACCCAACGAAAAAACCCAAACAAATCAGCTTAAAAACACAATGTTCATTGGTGTTCCTTCAGTCTGGGCTGAGAATGGTTTGGTTCTCCTCCTTTTTTTGAGGTTGCTGGGATTTCTCCGTGGTTTGATGAAGTTCTCTTTGCCTTGAAGCACCAAGCTTCATGTTCAACATCACTACTCTGAGTGAGAGCAGAGATAAACTTTCCTGTACTTGCCCTTTCTCCATTGCAAAGTGGCTTTGCTTTATCTTGCAATGCAATTTCCCCTTACAATAGATGCTGAAGTCCTCTGCTCTAACATCATTTGCAAGCTCATGCTCCCCTTTGGCAATTCTCCTGCCTCCCTTTTGTTCCCTGAAACCTTAAGTCATGGTATTGTTTGGCCACTCATCAGTATTACACTTTATTTTGTTTGCAGGAGCCTTTTTGCAGGGAGTCTTTATCTCTCTAAGTACATTTGTTCTCGATAATGTTTTATTTATCCGTGTGGTAGAAATTCCTGCGAGTCAAGCATATCTGAGTGGCAAGAGGTTCCAAGCTTTCTGTGTATCCAGGACACATCTTTAGCTGGGTTACCTGGGCCGTGTGTTCTCTGCTTCCATGGCATTCACCAGGATTTTGGGCTCCACCACCTCATCCACTGGAAACTACTTCCATCATGTTTTGGAAATTGAAAAGCCATTCAGAACAATAAGCACAGAGGATTTTTTAATCTTTCAAATTACCCTTTTCCTCCCTTAGTGTGAGGATTTTTATGCTTTTTTAAAGTGCTGTTCCATACTGGAGCAATGATTTTTTTCTTTTTTCTTTTTAAAAAATTTTTTTCATGGAAATAAAGTTATCTGACTTTCTGGCTTCTAGATCAGAAGATGAAGTCAGGGATTTGCTCCTTCAGGCTTTATTCTCACAATTAGGTGGTGTTGGAGAAGAGTTTCTGTTGTTAGAGCACCAAGTACTAGAGAGCAATATGAAAACCCTGTATGTGTCTTATACATATGCTTATTAAAAATGAAAGTTCTTTTAACAGCCTATATTACTTGTATTATATATTCACTTACATTGCATAGCAATTTCAGTTTGAGTGAGTACTTAATGGTTGAATGGGTGCCTAAGTTTTCACAGTAAGCCATTTCCCCTTTTTGGCTGGATTTATTTTTGAAATAGGAAAAAAAGACTATCCTATTGTGTCTCAAGGAACAAGACATGTCAATGGCCAGTTGTTTTGTGGTTTCTTTTTAAATTTCCTTCCATTTTAGAAAAATATTGCAGCATATAACAAATTCCATAAAGCAAATTGTATAAAACAAAACTGAGATTTTCCTATTGCAAATAAAGTGTCGCTTGTTGGAATGTGGGGACTTTCACAGGCACTTATTTACAGGTGTTTTAGGCCAACATTTAAGTACCCCAAAGAATACAATTTTAAATTTCATATGGTATTCTGTACTGCATCATTTCCTTGAGCACGCTTCAAATACAGCAAATTATTCAATACATAAAAGCCTTTAAAAAAAAGGTTTGTACTCCCACATGATCATTTGCCTGTGAAATGCACATTATATTTAGTGCTTGTTTATATTACAGTGATGTGAAGTGAACCCCTGTAGATGCCCCAAACGAACAGCTTTTTGGGAACTAAACTTTTTGGGAAAAGACGAAAAAGAAGTTTAACTCCTTCATAAGCTGTGAATGGTGGAGGGGAAGCATACCACAATGAGGGAAAATACAGTTACAAGAGAAAAACCCCACAAGAAGAACTGAATCAATCAAGAACCTGAGTCATAATTATGGAATCACAGAATCACTGACTGGTTTGGGATGGAGGAACCTTAAACTCATCCAGTCCCACCCCTGCCATGGGCAGGGACACCTCCCACTGTCCCAGGCTGCTCCAAGCCCTGTCCAGCCTGGCCTGGGACACTTCCAGGGATCCAGGGGCAGCCACAGCTTCTCTGGGAATGTGTGCCAGGGCCACACCACTCTCACAGGGAACAATTTCTCCCCAATATCTAATTAAATCTACCCCTCTTTCAGTTTGTACCTGTTGGTTTGAATCTCGTAATATTCGCAACTGCAGGCAGAGGAAGCTGGCAAGGAAGCAGGCAGAAACCCCCAAGATGGCGAAAGAGAGAGTTTTATTTACAGAAACTTCTTTATATATCCATTAATAATCTAGCAACCATTGGTCAGTAAAAAATCTACCTCCCAATATCATTGGTCATAGCGATCCAGCACCTAACAAAACATAGAGATTAAGAAAGTACAGAAAGTGCAGCTTATCTCTATTCTCCATGCGAAAGAACAGAAGGATTTCTAAAACAGTGCAACTACATGTACCCATTACTCTATTCCCTGTGTCCTGTCCCTCCATCCCTTGTCCCCAGTCCCTCTCCAGCTCTCCTGGAGCCCTTCAGGCCCTGGCAGGGGCTCTGAGCTCTCCCTGGAGCCTTCTCCTCTCCAGGTGAACACCCCCAGCTCTCCCAGCCTGGCTCCACAGGGGAGGTGCTCCAGTCCTCTCATTAATTTTGTGGCCTCCTCTGGACTTGCTCCAACACTTCCATGTCCTTCTCATGTTGGGGACACCAGACCTGGAAGCACTAACTCACCCCTTACGCACAATAAATGGAATTGTGTGTGTCTGATCCTTTACACAACGTTTTTTGCAGTGTCCTTTTGTCTGTCTTTGGGTGTTCTGCTGCACAAATTTGATGTTCCTGGAAGGGATGTTCTTTTATACCATTGAGAGTTACCTAAAGTACGTCTGCTGGATTGTATATGATGATGTTTCTACACCTTCTGTGTGAAGTGTGGTTAAGCATTTTTTGATTTGGGGATTTTTTTCACTGGGAAGTCCCAGTCTAACTTCTAAAACATTGGATTTGCTCCTATCATGCAGTGATGACAGAGAACAATAATCTGAAATTATCCAAGGAACTCTGATGCAAGTTGTTAGAAGTGCTTTGCTCTGTGTTTTGGTTTTGTGGGGAAATGTGGAATACTGTCAGCAGCCAATATATGTGCTTCAGTTCAAAAATATTCCATTAAGAAAATAGTCCTGGAATGTAATATGATCAGACACATAGCAAAAACTTGCAATATTGTGTCTCAGTATCACAAAAAAATGAGTGTATACTATTTAAATCAAAGTCTGTGTCCCCGAGACAATACAGGCAGTTCAGTATCATTCAAGTTCCTTATTAAATAATTAATTAGGACACTAAAGAGAGCCTGCCAGTTCAGCTGGAGTTCATGGCCAGGTGTCTTAGTTGCATCACTGATTTCCTTTCATATGAGGCTCACGCTTGCTGTGTCCAACACATTGAGCTTATATATAAAGAAAGAATGTTTTTATAGAGAGAGATACAAACACATCATAAATCATATGTCATTGAGAATTTCTTGGTACTCTTTATGGTTTATGAGTCACAGCTGTTGAAAAGCTTAGGATGAAAAAGTGATACCTAAGGAACGGCTGCAGAAATATGAGTTGCAGTTTATTATTATTATTTTTTTTAAATATGGCAGAGTTTTGATCCTCAAATTAATTTTATTCAGTTACAGCAATTGTATAAACCCAGCAGGAAAATACATGCAGGAATGGATATGGGCCAATGTATCTCCTCTGAATGCTATTTCTGTCTATTTTGCATATGTGCTCTACCCTGATGGGTATCACAAATGCCATTTCAAAGGTATTTACTCCTAAATAGCATGAGATTTTTTTTTTTCCTTTCCAGTATTTGCTCTTTGATGCAGAAATCCAGTTTTAATATCAATTGGACAAACTTCAAAAATTTGCCATCATTCTGTAGCCTTTTTCTTGTTTGAAATAGACTTTTAGTAGCTGGCTGCTTAGCCTTTTACATACTCTAATTCCTTATTTTAGGAACACCCAAATTCTGTACATTCATAAACCCTTCAGCAAAAAAACAGTCAAAAAAATTAAAATTAATTTATCATATAGAAAAAAGATTTTTATCTGAGCAATGGAAGTCAGTATTACCAGAATTACTTCAGAATTCTGTGGCTCTGAGTGAGAGGAGGAAAAGGTAATGTTGGGTGGTGTGGTGTCACCTGCTTGTGATGACACCTGCATTGAGAGTTCCTACAGTGATGTAAAGAAATACTGAATTGTTAACGTCTAAAGATTTTCTTCTGAAGAACAATGGGAGCTCCTTGTAGTCTGGAAATTGTTCTAACATTGAGGTTTTTCTGTCAGTCAAAATGTGCCCTGCATGCCCCATTCCGTTTCATTCCTTTATGCCCATCACTGAGATTTTGGTGATCCTAACTTATCTAATATTCACAAAACCTTACATCCTTCAATGCATTTCTCTTCACACCAATCCAGGGAAATATAAAGGTATTGTTATCCTTATTTCATTTTCTGGATCGGAAATTTAAGCAAAGAAATAGTGAGAGAGATGTGTAAGGCATCTGTTGGAAACCGAACACTGGGAAGGGAATTCTCATCTAGCCTCATCTATTCTCATCTAAGATGTCTGGAAGCACACGAGCTCCTTCATGCCCAGTGGTGAGGATGGAAATGCTTCCCAGAACATCACAGGACCTGGAGTACCTGCTTGAAAACCTAAAAAGGGCTTAGAATAGTGAAAAAAGTGATCTCATATGTCATTTTGTGAATTCAATTGCATGCATATAAAGTCAGTCTTGTGCTTTAAAATCACGGAATCACCGAATGAATTGTTGGAAGAAACCTTAAAGATCATCCAGTACTGACCCCCACCATGGACAGGACACTTTCCATAGGTAAGGTTTCTCAGGGCTCCTGAGTAAAAACACTGGGAAAGGCTTATCCAGGCTTTTCTGGGCTCTCTTCAGTCTTGTAAGGAAGAGCAGAGCCTTTCTTGTGGTTTCTTCATAGAAGGTAACTGGAACTGCAGTCTGGACTGAGTCAAAGAGCTTTTTCTGCTCTAGATCCAAGTTCCCACCTTTTCCCTTTGCACAGTGCCAGCTCTCAGATGGGGTTGCCAGCTGTGGGAGGAGCAGGTCCACAAAGGAAGATGCAGAAACTCCTGGGATGGGAAGAAAAACATGGGGAGACAAAGTACTGGGGCTGTGAGGATGAAGGCATGTGACTTTATAGGATGTTGGTGACAACAAAAGGTCTTGAGGCACCGAGTTTAGGCCTTTGCATCCTCCATACCCAGTAGTTGTTTGTGATGACAGGACAGTTTTTATCTACATACAGTATTTTACGACCTTAGGTTTGATATAGAGGCAGAGCTGCAAAGAATAAAGCTGGAAATACTGTCCTCACATAAAATCAAATGTATTTTGTTTTATATGAAAGTCATGAGTTGGTTTTTTTTTTCAGTCTTTTTATTTCCCTTGGCATGTCCAAAGACATGACTGTCCAGTGCTTGTCTTGTATCAGGTCATGTGTTGATGTTTTCATTTGTATTGAACATGTATAAGCTGTATGATCAATAATCATCTTTTCTTCATCCAGCCAGAGGTTAATCCCAGCCACTCAAGAGCCTCAGAACACCCCAAGAGGCAAGGAAGGAGCTGTTCTATACATTTCAGAACAATTGTACACTGAATTTTACATGCTCCTAAGAGCAACCCCTAGGGTTTTGCATTTCAAGTTGTGATTCAAGGCTGCTACTCCATGCTCAGTTTGCCTCTGCTTTCTGAAAAGAGAGCTTCGGACTTTTCTAAATGTGCTCGTTCTTGTGCTCTGTGAGATGTTTACCATTTCCCTGGAAAATCTCTGCTCTTCTGGGACATTAAAAATTAAAATTAGCAAGACTGGCTGGACAGTGGTGGTCAGCACTGAAGAGGACCCCCACAAAAAGGGATTGGTATTCACAGCCATTGCCCTGTCTGGGGCAGCACCTGCACATCAGTCTGGGAGTTCTGGGATCAAAGCTTGCTCCACTTCTCAAGGGAAAAAGAGAGAGGTATTCCCAGCTTGCTGAAGGTGGAGCTGACTTCCAACCAGATGGACCAGAAGCTCCCTAAGGATGCCTCTTCTGGCTGCGCAGGGGAGGATGATGCTGCATTTTCCTCTTGGGTAACTGAGGTACCACAGAACAGTCAAGGTTTTCTTCCATTTGTGGTGCTGACCTGTCCTGCTCCTCCTGCTCATTTCCAGAGCAGAGTGTGAGGGAGGAAACCTGCACCGGGAGCCTTTAGGATTTGTTGTGCTGGGCTGGCAAAAGGAAGGAGCAGCCTTTGCCTTTAAATTCGTTATCACCTACTCTTAAAGCCATGTGGGGTGCAGGAGGAGACTTATGTCTCTCTGTTAGCCCAAAAATTATACCTAAATCTGAGTTTTTTCAGTCTCTTTAATCTTATGATCACTTTTTAATTCTGTCTGAATGCTATTCTTTTTCTAAAAGGAATTCAGGAAAATATAATGTTCTTTTTCTCTTTTTTTCTTTTTCCCCCCCTTTTTTTTTTTGTCTTCTGCTCACCCCTATAGAAACAGTTGAACTGACACAATGCAGTGATCTTGCATGGTGATGTTACAAGGCATGGAACAAGGAACCAGTTCTCAAATTTTATTTCAGTAGAGATTATATTTGATGGACAGCTCACATTTGGATTCCCTTTTCTCACTGTATTTCATGTAGTTTGGGCTTTCCCCCTTTTTTTCATGTAAGAACAGTCCCTGAAACCTGTACTTCAGACATATTTATAGCATCAGACTTACTGGGTTTGTGATGGAAGCAGCCTAGGAAATGAGTCATAGAAGTTCCTTAAATTTAAAGTACTCCACAAATTAATTGGATTGTATGTCTATTTTGATTAATCCAGCCAATTCACTTGAAAGTTTTTATGAGAACTCATTGATACAAACCTGCTGAAGTAAAGGTTTCAGGTAACAATTTTTTTTTTTTCTTATAGAGTGTTACTTTTTAGGATTCTTTTCAGGATCCTCTTATATTTCTCCTTCAGATTTGCTTTAAAGAACAGTTATAACCTTGTTTGGACCAAGCTCTGAAAATGAGTTTAAATAAAAAAAACATTTAAGATTTGCTTCATGACACAAATAAATATTGGAGCGGCACAGAATGTTTGAACTTCATGCAGGGCCAAAAGGAAACAAGAACTTCGTGACCATGGTGGTGGCTTGACAAATCTCTTGGTTAGATGTTTTCATAGAAGGGAATAATTTGTCTTATTTCTTTATTTACCGTCCCACGTGATGCTGAGTTTCAAGGAACTGTCAGCTTGCTGTGGTTTATTCCTTTTCATGACAGACAAAAGACAAAGCAATGTTGAAATTGAAAACAGTCATGTTGCTTGCATCTCCTTTTTTTTTTTTTTTTTTTTGCTGGAGCCAGTGAATGCCCAAAGGGCATTATAATGGATGGGTGTCACTTTGCAAAAAGGCCTTTGGTTGGCTTATGCTTTTCAGTGTTTCAGCTTTTCACAATTCAAATTCACATTGAATTTGACAGTGATTTTTTTTACCGCCTCAAGTAAAATAATACAAAATACAGTTAATTTCCTTCAGTAAAAGTGAAAAGGAACAAGTACAGTTAATTTCCTTCAGTAAAAGTGAAAAGGAACAAGACTGCCGAGATATTTTGAATGTGAAAAAGCTTCAGGCAGCCCTGGAAACTGATCCAGGACTCATCCTGCAGTGCAGACATTTGCTACCTTGCTGTCTTCCAAACAATAAATAATGAAAATACATGCTTTGTACAGTCACCATGATCAGCATTCATTTGTATTGTACACAGAAAACAGGCTGGTTTGGGGTATTTACACTTTTTGTATCTTGCCTGGATAGGGAATGGGAATGGCTGGGATCCCTAATGATATTTCTTCATATCAATTCTTGCAGCCTGCTCTTGGCTGTGAGAAAGGAGTGGTCAATAGGTAACTCAAGTTAACTATCGAGAGACTATGTGAATTCTATGTGAATTTTCTATGTGAAAACTATGTGAATTCTAATTCAAGAAAAACAGGTCCCTTTTCAAGAGAAGAGGGACAAGAATCTGTTTGAGGCCAGCACAGAAACCCTGAATCACCCACCAAGGACTGCCCATGCTCCAGAGAGAAAGGTGAAAAGTGCACTGTGATGAATATTCATGAATGTTACCCATAATATTAGGTGTTGGAAGTGCCAAGGTGTGTGTGTTTGGAGGAGTGAATCCCCACACCCTGCGCCGAATAGAGCAAATCCTCACTGCTCTGACTGTGTCTCTGAAGGGTCTCTGGGCCTGCTTGGGGGAATCAGCAGCACTGAGCCCTTTGCCCCTTGGTGCCAGAGGAAGGGTCCAGGAGCTCTTCCATTGCCCCTTCTGGGTGATTCTGGAGAAAGTTGCCTTGGCACTGCTTTGGCTCTGCTGCTGCAGCTCTGTGCAGTTCATTGTGTGCTGCAGAGTGCAGCCCTGGGCTCCGTGTGCTCTGCCCAAAGATAGCCCTGGGCAGGGCAGAAGAGGCAATGAGCACATCTTTGCTCTTGGGGACTGAGCAACCCTGGCTATGGGAGGTCAAGGAAGCAAACCAGCAATGCTAGAAGAGGTGATTATCCAATTCCTGTATTTCCTCCATTGGAAAAAGCCCTCCTATAGCCTGCTTATGGCCCCAGACACTACAAAACAGATATTGTTGCTAGAGATTATGAATTCCAGTGCTCTTTATGGTGTGTATCTACTTTTCTATCTGTATATGTTGCAATAAAACAACATGCACAAGGTTATAAAAATAGCCTGGAAGTGATTGACATGCTAATAATGCTCAATCAAGTCAATAATGTTCGTGTAACAAGCTCCTGAGAAAATAATATTTTTGGTCAATAACACACTTTTAAAAAATGAACTGTTTGTTTTTAATTAACCTCATATTTAGCCATTTAGTCATGCCATGTCCATCAAGCACAGTAGAGAAAAACACGTGCTGTCTTGAAACACTGCGCAGTTGCCTTAAACTTTCTTCCTTCTTGGCTTTCTCTTCTGCATTCCACCTCAGCATGTTTGGGAGGATTGAGGCAAATCATGGCTTGTCATGTTACTTCGAATTCAGTGCTTCTCCTTTGTAAGAAGGGTGTTAGGTGATTCATCTGTGACAGAACATTCCATTATGTTGTGACAGACTGTCAAAGTGAACCTGCTGTAAGTACTTAGCAACAATATAGTGCTTCTAATGTGTCACTTGACTCCTTTTCTTTTCTTTCTCTTTTCTTCCTTTTTTTTTTTTTGTTGTTTTTTTCACTAAAGGCTGACAGATTTTAATCCATTAAGTGATCCAAAAAACCCGTGTTTGGAATTGTGTAATGCTCAATAAAATTGAGCAGGACAGACAGTGCCCACAAACTCCCAAAAGGGAGGAGGATGTAGGTCCTGCGGTCTTTTGACTCTTCTTGTCACATGATGTTAAGTGGTACATTGTGGGGTTTTGTTTGCTTTGGGGCTTGTTTGGATCTTTTAAAGGGAAAATTATAAGCTATCAGGGGAAGGATTTTTAAAAAGAAGATGGATCCATATCCCAGTTATGTGGGAGATCTGAAATAAATTCGAACAGTTGTGAGATGACTTTCAGATATGTAATTTCTTGTGTTGTTCTGTTTCTGTGCTTATTTGCATTTAATGTTTGGGTTAGGCAGGCTCTGGAGCTCGGGTTCCCTTGGCTGCTGCTCTGCTCCAGGGACTCACAGTAGCCCCTTCTCCCTTGCACAGGGCTTGTGATTAATTACAGCATCCTTCCAGCCCTCTCATTAAAAACAATTTATTGTACTTATCAGCACAATCAGGCTGTGTGTGGCTGAATTCAGATTAAAAATAGGGGTGTGAAGTTGAACTTCAGACAACTCAGAGACCGCTGACTGCTGAGCGCTTTTGTAAATGAAGAGTCTTAATTAGGTGCCTAAATGTCATGTCAGGAGCCTGTCGTTAAGTACTCGTTTTTTTGACAGTTTTTGTGTGCTCGTGTGCTCACCTGTGCTCACACTGAGGTCACAGAGACTATGGGAACCCTCACCTTGTGCTGATGCCAAATCCACTTATCTTCCCCAGAGTCAGTGGTAAATTGATGACTTACAAAAAAATCTGACTCATGGTTTTGACAAACCTACAGTGGATGACATCCATCAACCTGTGATTACTGAGCAACGTGCTTAAAACAAGACAAATACTGAAGCTTAAAAGGAAGGCAGAAATGGGAACTGGATAAATTTTTAATGTAAAAATGAGTCCTGCTTAACCTTTCAGTATTTTCATAGAATCACAGAACAGACTGAGTGGGAAGGAACCCACAAGGATCATCAGTCCAACCCCAGCCCTGCACAGACACCCCAACAATCCCACCCTGAGCATCCCTGGCAGCACTGTCCAAACACTCCTGGAGCTGTGGCAGCCTCGGGGCTGTGCCCATTCCCTGGGGAGCCTGGGCAGTGCCCAGCACCCTCTGGGGAAGAACCTTTCCCTGATATCCAACCTGACCCTCCCTGGCACAGCTCCAGCCATCCCTGGGCCCTGTCCCTGTCACAGAGCAGAGATCAGAGCTGTCCCTCCTCGGGAGGAGCTGCAGCCCCCGGTGAGGTCTGACCTCAGTCTCCTCCTCTTTGTCCTGATGATGTGGAGTGAAACCTGCTTCTGGCACCACTTGGGATAAAGGCAGCAGGGGCTGGAATTCCATGGGATCCTGGCTTAACTGATTTTGCATGGCATGTGGAATAGCACCCAGTTATATGGAAGTTTTCACCAGTGCTTAACAACATTTGATCACACTTCCCAAGGTTTCGATTTTTTAAAAAATATCTCAAAATTTTGAAGTTGAAAAATGGTGAAAAGATAGCTGTATCAGGGCCTGCCATTTGCATCCGAATGGTTTTGGTGCTCAGGAGACGATGGAGAGAGGGGGCCAGAGCTGGGTCAGAGTGGGCTGCTACTGGCTTAGAGTCATAAATGTGCTTTCTTTCTGCAGTCAAGACCTGTTAAGACCATGTTTTTCCATTGCTGGCTGAAATAAAGGCTTAGAAAAACTATTTCAGGGTCATTTCACAGCCAACCAAGGAAACTAGAGATGAAATCAGGTCAATATGTTTTGTAAAATAAATAATGGGTCACCATGTAATTTTTCAGTTCTTTTTAACAAGGTAAGGCAACAGTACACAATTTGCATTGTACTGAATAAGGCAAGACCAGGATGGAAGTTGGGAAAGAGGAGCAGAAAAATGCTTTCTCTGCTGTTTTAAATGAAGGTGTTGTTTCAAAGGAAATAAAAGAAAGATTACGAGAAGAGCATATTCTCAGTTGTCTGGGCTGTTATGAAGCCAAGAAGTTCAGAATTTTTTGGATTTGTTCTCTCCATCTGTACACCTGTACATACTTTGGTCTACGTTGTTCTTACTCCTGAATTTTTTCTCTCTTGGGTATGAGTTTGATATCATTACTGAAATCTGTTGGATATTTGGTTTGAATACAAATAATAAGACTTTCTTTCTAAAATGAGCAGTATCCATTAGCAAAGGCATTTTCGTGTGCTGTGTTTCCTGGAGCTGTATTTATGAGCCCAGAATGGAGAGGAAATGTTACACTCTCAGGTATCTAAAGAGCACATCAGTGATTGCTTTATTAGTATGATGTGGTTTTTTTCCTGAGTCAAGCAGAATGTCTTTTCTACCTTTGTTTTCACAGAAACAAAGGAATATTATGGTATTTTATCCTTTCATCACAAAGCTCTGCTTGTTGTACTTCTACTGCTGTTAATTACTTCGCTGGTTTGTAAATCTGAGCACTTCACCTTCCATGCAAACCCTAAATACAAGTTGTATGCAATAATCTTTGCAGGGGAAAAGGAAACTCAGGTTGCAGTAGCATCTTGTGGGCTGAGTTCACATCTAAAATGTGCCTGGGGAAAGCAGGGGATCATGGAACCGCTAAGGTTGGAAGAGACCTCCAAGATCATCAAACCTGAATGCCTGATCAGACCATTTAGAAGAAGTAATTCCTCCCTTTGAGGGTGGGCAGGCCCTGGCACAGGTGCCCAGAGCAGCTGTGGCTGGCCCTGCATCCCTGGCAGTGTCCCAGGCCAGGCTGGACAGGGCTTGGAGCAGCCTGGGACAGTGGGAGGTGTCCCTGCCCATGGCGGGGGTGGCACTGGATGGGCTTTAAGGTCCTTCCAACCCAAATTCTTCCAGGATCCTTTGATTCCATGATTTCCCTCAAACATTTTTCTGGTAGTACAGCTCTAACTTCCTGGAACAGGATGAGTACTGGACAACAGTACCTTTGGATACTTTTGCTTTTGCTGTCTCTGTCCATAAACATAGCTTTGGCCTGTGTGCTCCCATTTTTTGGTATTATTTGGCAATATGATGTTCTTTTTATGTTCTTTTTCTAAAAGAATGAACTTTAGGTGATGGTAAATTGATACTGTATTTGATCTAATCTCTGCCTCCCTAAAGCAGAACTTCTGGTTTCATTCTTAACCCCAAATTTCCATTTATTACAATTTCAAAATACGGATTTGTCACATCAAAATGGAAAAAAACCCAAAACTCAACCCAAAAACCAGGAATCAGAGAAAACACCTTAAGGAAATGCTGATCAGCTGTAATTAGCATTGACCTGAAGTTGAATAAAGCCATCGAAAGACTGGTAAATCTATTTAGCTTTTCTCCAAGATGTAGTGTCTTCCATCTTTACAAATATTGAATTAAAAAATATTGTGATCAGCAAGACTTGGGCTAATATTGAATACCCAGGCTTGCAGAAGCTGGACACCTGTTGGGATTTGGCCTGGGTTTTGGTTTGGATGGTTGAGGGGTTTTTTTTAATAAAAAAGAATCATTGAAGCAGGTCTTGTTTCAAACCTTAAGAATGAGCTGACCATGGAATACAAACACAGCGTGAGGGCAGGTCCAGCTTTATGTGCTGAATCCATGGAAGGCTCCAGAAGGCCAACAAACCACGCTGGGGTGGGACCAGGTGAAGGTTTGTCCGCAACTGGCCTTCATTTCTAAAGAAAGGTGCTGAAGGTAGATTAGAACAAGTTGGTTTTCAAGGTATTGAATTTGAACCAAGATTTTAAGTTGGGTTTCTTATTTATAGAATCAGCAGTTCCAGCCTGTGGCTGTCTGGACTTTGATGGGCCTGAGAGTTGCTGAGAGGGTAATGAAATGGAATATTTAGACTTTGCTTGCAGATGCAATAAAGTCACATGCCCTTAAAAGAGATGAGTGGCAGAGAGAAGACATAGAGCTTGTTAGCTTGCACTCAGGACTGACTAAAAAAGCCCCGGAGTGAGTTTCACAATTAACTGTGACACTTCTGTAAATTTAGAAGAGTTCCTGCCATACTCAAGTAATTTTAGTAAACTCAATTTAACTGCCATGTTCTCTTTTTTTGAATTTGCTTCCCATCATTACCGATTATCCAGATTTTTGTGCCTGCACAGGAGTTTCTCATTTATCTGCTCCTTCTATATCATTATCCATTCTGCTGTATCTTGTATAGCAGCAATCCACAGTATCTTCTGCTCTGGAATGGAGTCTCACCTCTGTACAAGAGATTTGCTGTTGAATTCAGTGCCATAAACTGACTTAAACACAGCAGGTTCATTATAAGGTGAAGCCAACAGACAGAAAAGGCTCCAGTAGAAGTTTAAGTCAATAATTAAAATATATAATAGAAGCACATGGCACTTACTGGTAGATACTACTAAAATGTCCTTTTTTTGTGCGATGATAAGGAAGTTCTGGCAAGCTCTGAGTAACTTGTCCTCCATTAGTGCAGGCTGATGATTGTGAATTAATTTCACTTATCACTATTCTATCCTTATTCTTTTTCTAACTACTATTCTGTATTAATGCTGGAGAGTATATATTTTTCATATGTGTCTCTGGGATCTAAAGGAGTCAAGTTTTGTTCCTGGAACTCAATTAAAAGGTATGCTATGTCTTAGACATGTCATAAAAATATCTTGGCCCATAACATTAAAATTTAAAAATATTTAGGTTTTGGTGAATTCCCTTTTGACCTGTGTAAAAATGGGCTTTGGGGCCATGCTGCACCAAGAGTCTCTAAACAATTCCTGAGATGAACAGAGCAACATGGAACTGTGTTTTACTTGAAATCTTGTGCAAACCCTCTGTTTTAGTAAAAGGAATGATTGTCATTAATAAAAAGCTTTCTTTGAGTTCAGTGGGTTTAGACCAAACCGTAGTGACTTCTATATAATGAAATATTTGTGTGTTGATACAGCACCCAATGACTTCGATCATCTGTAATGTTGGCAGGTGTTCCACACTGACTTTGTGTTTTCAGAATAAGATGGAAAGTTCTGTATTAACAAAATGTCCAATTCTTGAGTCAGGGTGGAACAACACTATAAATACAAAATATTTACAAATTTACAATAAATGAAAATGCATCTGCATCTGCATCTGCATCTATGGTAAGGGGGTGGATGAATACTTTGGGTTTTAACATTTCATTGTATTTTTATGCATCACAAACCTCAAAATCTCAAGTTTTTTATCCCTATATAACCCAAGAAGAATATTTACTCAAATCTGATTTTAAGGGGTTTGCATCATTTTCAGATAAGCTGCTTCCTTAAGATTTATTGCCACAAGTTTCAAAATTTCCATTATGAATGACCCATTTGAGTCTTCTGTAATTCCAAGGATTTTGTGCATAACCATATATCTGATTAACAGCAGATTTCAGTGACAAGCAAAACAAGGAATTCTCTTACATTTGGTGCTTGCAGGAATTCAAATTACATAATGGCTCGGTTATTAAAGAAAACAACTCAATAAACATTCTTGATCTTCTGAGCAGACCACACTTCATACAACACCTCACAGTCTGCAGGCAGAGGCTGCTTTGCGTATCCTAGGACAATAACAAGACTTATTTCTATGATAATGCATTTTCATTAAAATGATGGTCCCGAGGCATTATTTGCTGTCGTATGAGCTGAAATGCCATTTAATGCACTTTAAATATGCTCCATCCACTGACATGTACTGTGCTAACACCTGTACTCTTTCAGCTCTTTTCTCTACCCAGGACTGAGACCATCTACTTAGGAAAAATTTTAATCCTAAAAAATTCAATAAATATGTGTGGGATTCTTTTTGATCAGTAGTGCAGTCAATTCTCAGTGCACCCAGAGGTGAGATCAAGCCTTTCTGGGGTGCTGCCCAAGTGAGGCAGCCACAACACTCAGATTTCAGCGTGTCCAATGGGTGTATAAAAGTGTTTGGAAGGTATAGAAGAGGGACAGAATCCTCCTTTCCATTTTTATAGCATTCTGGAGGCAGAAACACAATTATTTCATCTCATGGACAGACACCTGACATGGCAGCATTGGAGACTGAGTAACAAAAATTAACTACTCGGGGCACTGAGTTTTCCAATAGTGTGTAATACAAAAGAAACAGGAGATGAAAAAAGCCTGTAGAGCTAGAGGTTATGAAAGTTCCTCCAAAATGTGTCTGCACAATTGTGCTGCTTTGTTCTGGTGTCTCAACTGGGCTTGAAGCTCAGGGAATTTTTTTCTTTTGCTGCTGCATTTATGAAATTTGGAGCTGTGGAACTGTTCAAATCATGAATATTTTGATTAATTTTGACTACCAGACTGAGCAACAGTTTGGGATGTTCCTGACACTGAGATGCTAATTAGATTTTGTGCACTGGATTAACTGACCCTGGAGCTCCCCAGCTCCCATGAGAAGAGGAACTGACAAAAGCAGACATTAAGTGCAGCGCTCTGATTCTACCCAATTTTATAGCTACGTTTTGGGGGGTGCAGAGTTCTTCATGCCCCACCTGTGTCAGCACAGATCATGAAGGACTCTTGCATCAGATGCAGAGGAGGGGGATCAGAGCACAAGGACATCCCTAAGGACATCCACACCTAAGGATAACAGAAATCCTCCATTCTCCAGAGCAGTGCTCACAGTATTCTGGCCTTACAGGGTACCCACAGCGACTCTGACAGCTGTCTCTTGTGGGATTCAGCACCTCAAAGCACAGAGGCCAAGCCTCCATTCTAGGGCTTCCTTGTGTTCCTTCCTTCCTTCCTTCCTTCCGCACCCTTCCTTCCTTCCTTCCTTCCTCACCCTTCCTTCCTTCCTTCCTCTCTTTAGCTCTTTCGCTCTCCTCTGGGAATTGGGAACTTCTCAGGATCCCTCTCGTTCTGCAGCACTTACTTCTAGTGGTACTTACGGACTGAGTTTCGACCACTACCGCTGCAAGCCTTCCTGCCTGTTCAACCTGTCCTTTTCAAGAGTGTCTTAGATTATTCTGCTTCAAGTTCTTTATTGTAGTAGAACATTTAGTCCTATTCTCACCTCTTTTCCCTGTCAGGATAGCTCTGCTTTTTCCCTGTAGCATTTTTCCAAGGCTGTAGCACCTTGCCCCATGGATAAGTGTGAGGAAAGTGTTTGACTTCCCTTCTGTGTGGTCCCTCACTGAGGCTCTGAATAAGCACAGAAGCTGAGCTCTGTGCAACACTTTGTGAAACTTTCTTTGTGTCCTGTTTTCCATCACATACAAAGTTCCCCAACGATTCAGCATTGTGGGGATTTGCATTTCACTACAATTCATTCATATGCCATGGAGGACTATAAAAGGAAGAAAGACTTGAAATGCAAACCACAGAAGACTATAAAAGGAAGAAAGACTTAGATTTCTATTCCTAATAAAATATTATTGAAAATACTTATGTTCACTTTAACACAAGGGTAAATTTAATGGAGACTTTGGAGATGCACAGAGATTTCTTACAGTGCCTAAATGAAGATGGATGACATTTGGTGGGAAATCTGAGGGACAAATGAATTTTTTTTCAATATTTTTTCTTTCACAACAGTTGCTGATTGGCAAGAGCTGGATGAAAAAAGGTGTGATTTGCCAACCACAAAATGTAGCATTCTTGTGCTAATGACCTCAAAAGCAGTGTATTTCAACAAACACAAAAGGAAGCAATATGTTATGTTTGTAACACAGCAAGATGTTCCTGCTTCTTCCAAAAGTGGAAGTTTTGAGGGAGTTTTTCTTTAAAGAGATATTAAATTTCTGGAAGTTCTAAAATAAAATGTTACTTAAGAGAAAACATTTTCAATTTTTACTCATGTGTAGGCACAAGAAATTTTCACTCATCAGCTTCTGCAAGATGAGAATTTAATCCCCAGCCTTAAAATTTTTATGTCCTCTGCTGGAGGTTTTTACTAGACTATTTAAATTGTTGCTAGACTGCCAAGCAGATAAGTCAATAAACTGGAAATAAAAACTGCTTTGGCTATTTTGAGAAGGAAATCCTGAAAAATGTGGGTTTTCTATTTCCTAATGATTGATAGTGATGTATTTTTGTGGTTTATAATCCAGTTTTAGAACTGCTTTCTTTCAAGAAAATAGAACTTTACTCTCTTGGATTTCCTTGAAGAATTATCTCCTTATTGCAATGGTGATGTTCTTCACCTTATACACACTTCAGCTAAGACGTTATTCATAAAATCATAGAATACCTTGGGCTGGAAGGGACCTTAAAGATCATCCAATAATCATCATCTAGTTCTAAATGAGCTTCTGTCTCCGCTTCATGCAGCAGTTTAATGACTACTGAGTATAGCAAGAAGCTTGGAAAGGTGTGAAGTGCTGTTAGCTCTTACAAGAAACTGCCCCAAAAGGGAAGGGCAGAGTCAGGTCAAAGCCAATCAATGCAAGAAGATTAATATCACCTTAGGGAGAGACCATTTAGCACCCAGAGGGTGTTCCTGTTGTCTTGCTCCCCGGTACTCTCAAGATGGTGGAGACCATAGCAAGAGAAAAGGAGCAAAGTTGCCCAAATTCTAGGGACTGAATTTCTGAAATCAGAAAAGAAAGTGAAAAGTTGAGCCAGGAGATGGAAGTGAGGAATGGAAAGGCTAAAAAATAAACTGGGGGAAAAAATTCTGCACCAAAGGGCAAAGAACCAAATGGCATGGCATGAGCTGAAGTGCAGGGAAATGGACCAAAGCTTGCCAAATGGATCCTCACTGAAATCACAAGATTTCATTTCCTTTCTTGAAATTAATTTTATGAAAGGAAATGAAATCCCAAATTGCGAGAAGAAGTGGAACAAGCACTTGGGACAGGATATATGATCAAATGAATGATCAAATGCTTTTCATGAGAAGAGAGATGTCAATGACATTTTTCCTGTCTTTGGGACCTGGGACTAAACAGCAATGCACGAGTGTGCTCTCAGTGGTGCAAGTTAGATTTAATATGGCTTGGAAAGTTCCAGTGTGGGATCCTAGGAACAGCCTGCAGGGTCATAAAAGTCTTGCAGTCTGTCTTGGTCAGAAGGAAAATTGCGAGTCAATCAAAGTGAGAATGATTCAGGAATTGTGGATCTTGTCCTAGAGCCTGTCCTGGTGCCAAATTTAGAGGAGTTGTGATGGTGCCATTTAGCAAATCAAAGTCTATATTTCTTGGGAAAAGCTTTGGGGAGCACTGACTCCTCTCACATCTGAATTTGCTGAAGCAAACCCCAGGTCAGAGCTGTTCCTGAGCTCAGCTTCACACACAGCTCTGCTGTGCAGCTCTCAGTTCTTGCCTACCCGGACTCTACTGCAGAGATGAGCAGTTTAACTAAATACTTTTGAAGCTGCATCTGGTGCCACATGTCTGGACTTTGTAGTAAGGCTTTTGAGATAATTTCATATGCTCTCTTCACAAATCAATAAATGACAGAAGTCTATAAAATATTCTGAGAGCAAACCCTCTGGAAACTCAATGTCAGGGAGCAATTGTTGGCAATTCCCTGTCAGGGTGAGAGATGCTGAGTGGGCCATGCAAAGTTGGTTTGCTTTTTACAGTTTGGTTTGGAAATAAAAGAGATTGGAAAAAAAAAACTCTGGAAATCTGCAAGTGCATTGGAGGACAAGCTCAGAATCCAGAATTGTCTTTACATATGAGTTTTGGTTATTTATTTTACCTCTACTGAACAAATATTGTTGAATGTCTCACGGCAATCCATGGGCTGAGCCACAGCCTACCAAAAACCACTTGTGATTTGCTTCAACTGAATGTGAATTACCAATGACTTATTGTTGTGAAAATACAAACATTGCAATAAAATGCATCAGCAGAACTGCAGCCAGTGAGATGTGTGATCCCAGCTTTTCTCTCTACTTGTCTGTGGAAAGGCAAAGATTTAACTGGCATGTCACGACCAGTTCTGGATACCAAACCTCAAAGTGTCCATTCCAAAGGCATCAGTGGAAGTGATTAGAAATCTGGAAGCCTGAAGTACCAGGAGAGAGCAGGTGCTGCTTAAAGAAGAAAATACCTGAGGGAAAACTGTAACATGAAACATCCAAAAGGCTGCTGCGAGGAAGAAGAGAAATATATTTTCCATATTTCTAGCAGACATGCTGAGCTATTGTGGTCTGGAGTTGCTGCAGGGAAGAAGGTTAATGTTCCCAGGGTAGCGTTGCTGTTGAAGTCATAAGGATTGTTGGGGATCTCTACCCTTAGAGGTATTTGATGGGAGGTTAGTCTTGCATTCATCAGGAGTGATGCAGGACAGCCGGTCCTGTTCAGACAGCTGAAAACAGATACAATAGATTGATAATGAGAGTAACCTATCTCTTGCCCAATGATTCTGTGATTTTTAAATTTGTATCATAATTGGTGACCTGTCAATGTTAAATTAATATTTACAATTATGCAACTTCAGCATCTTGGCCCAGGTTGCATTTGGTGTAATTCCTTGGGAAGCAATCTTGCTGAGCAGTGTCACATAGCAGAGGTTATGCTCACAGCACACGTGGCACAGTGTTGCTCCATTTATCTAGTAGTACATGACAGAAAAATTAAGTATTTATGTTCGTACATCCCTTTCCTCTTCTGTAAGTGCTGGAAAAGAGGAGAGACATTATCTTAAGCTCCTCAACTAAAAGAACCCTATCATGGGAGTGCACTGCCTGGCTAGCACCAGAGCCCAGACAGGAAGAGCTTGTCTGCAGACATGACCTCCAGCGTATGTGAAACAGCCACTTCCTTCCTTTAGAAATGTTTAGTGTGGGTGGGAATCCTTTATTATAGGGAAATATGAGCATTACCAATGAATTTATTCAATGTTTTTATCTCAGTAATAATGAATTTTTTATTCTATATTCGTACAGGCAGTTCCCAAGAAAGTGAGTTCTGTTGAGGTCAGTCCTGAAAGATTTTAGAAAATATAATACGTATAAAAATCCATTAAGTGTGCTTGGTCTCTTTAACCTTTATTTTGGAGAACAGTCTAGCAATCAGATGTGTGTGATTTGATTCCCTGCCCATGGCAGGGGAGTTGGAATGAGATGGTGTTTAAGGCTCCTTTCAACCCAAAGCATTCTGTGATAATGCGTTTAAAATCTTCCTCTTCGTTCACCCCTATTGTTTCTTGAATACTCCAGTAACAACTTGCCAGGAATTTGCCATCATTGTTGCTCAATATATGTGTATGAGCAGGTAAAGATGCAATTTAAACTGACGTGGGAAAGCCTTCACTTGCTCAGATTCCGGTTCAGTGATGTGGATGCACCTCAGACAGCATTAAACACCTGATCCGTGCTCCTTGCAAGGCAGTCAGCTGCACAGGGGATTTGTTGTTATAGACATTCCAAGGTGCTCATCACTGCGAGCTGGGGTGGCCCTAACAAATGTGAGTGATGTGGAAACATTAATGCCATTTCCTGAGAAGGGAGGCTGGGGCTGAGAGGGGCTGAATGACACATCCAAGTGTAACCGAGTGGGGAACACAAATTTGGCCAAAGGGAGGATCTGGTGACACTGCCTGGACTGAGAGGGCAGGAGAGGATCACCTTGCATGTCCAAAACTGCATGTGCTCATTGAATTCCTGAATGCATTTTGAATGTCACTGGCAACCCTTCTGGGGACAGCAGAGGACACACAGGAGATGAACCACAACTGTAATGTTTCATCAGGAAAGCTCCTGCTTGTTCATGTACCCTCTCAATGCAGTGGATTGGTGTTGCAGTGGGGGAGGGAAAAGTTTGACAGGTCTTGACACAACACTTGTGCTGATTACCTGAATTGTTCTGCAACTGATCCCACTTTTAGTAATGGATTGCAAATCCCAGGAGCATATCTGTGGCCCTACAATTCAGTAGCTTATGCATTTACATCTCTGATCTCTCAGGTTTTCAGTCTTTATTTTGATTCAATTATAATCCTACTTTTGCTTCTACTTATATATTGACATAAATTGGGAGTTGGAAATGGTAAGACCTGCAGTTAAAATGTCTGTGTTTAGAACACATAAAGACTTGGAGTTGTAGTATTAAGTATCTATTTGCATATCCAAAGGTTATGTCAGGTGCATGCAAGGAACGTTTTCATCTTTACTTTTGATATTCGATACATAAAAACATCAAACTCAGCCATACTTTCATCATCCTCTACAAATATATTTGGGTTATACTTGTCCAGGTGGGACAACGTTTTAGGTACCACTATCAAGAGTCAGAATCATAAAATGCTTTGGGTTGGAAAGGACCTGAAATTCATTCCACCCCCTGCCATGGGCAGGGACAGTTCCACTGTCCCAGGTTGCTCCAAGCCCTGTCCAGCCTGGCCTTGGACACTTGCAGGGATTATCTGACCACTGCTCCCTATTTCCCCAAGGTGCTGCTTGTGCTCCTCAGACTCAGTCCGTGCCAAGCTGCTCCCCACACACCAAGGCTGGTGCTTCAGTCACTGAGCTGTTCCTTCTGGAACAGCAGCAGGAAGGAGTCCCCACGATGGCTGGCAGCACCCCTGTGCTCCTGGGTGAGCTCCAGAGCAAACCCTCCCTGGCTGAGGAGATGAGGCTCCCCAGGGTGATGCTCTGCCTGGCACGGCCTCGAGCTCCGAGGCAGCAGTGGGTGCGGATGCAGCCCTGCCTGGTTATCCTCAGGCTGCCCCAGAATTCCCCCAGCAGCACTGGCCCCAGAACAGAGGTGAAAGGGCTTCGTTTACCATATTAATCACCTTCTAGATGGGCCAAACAGTGAACAGAGCCATCTCCAGAGTGATGGAGGGAAGTGTGTAAACAACACTTGCTCAAAAGGTTTTTGTTGTGGGAACTTCTGCCTGCTCTGTTTGCTTTGTGAGAACAGTCAATGAGGTGTGAACATTCAACAAACTAGGAAACTTCCATAAAATAAGTCAACTTCTTTGTTTCTGGGAAAATTTTGAGCTTATTGTTTTTAGCATGGTGCAAGAAATAATTCCAAGGACTATGCACATCCGACTAATCTACTTTGTATGTGAAAGTTTTCAAGAAACTGCTCTAGAAGTTATTTGACAGTAAATAATATGTTCACAGACAGTTGTAAAATGGAAAGAAGTACTAAATGCATTGAATAGATTATTCATTCGCCATTACCTACTTCTCTTAGGTGACTGCTGGTAATTCCGATTAAAGTTCTGGATTTCTCAGGCAGGCCTGGCAAGCTTCCTTGTACTCAGTCAGTGGAGTTAATTGCATTGCCTGTTCTTTGGTTTGTTTTCCAGAGCACATAAATACCTTTGGTTTTAGAGGCAATATTGAGGTAAACATTTGTGCTGCTATTAAATACCATTGTGGCAGAAGAGAAATACTTCACACTTTAGTACTGGCCATGTGTGTACTTGAGGTTTTCTCTCTTTTTGGGTTGATTACGCTTCAGAGCACAGGCTTGCTGGGCCATAATTCTTGAGCTAAGTCCATTTGCACGGTTGGGTATACCCTGCTCTCTTCCATACATGCAGCCCTGTTGGGCTTTTGGGGTATTTTTTTCCCAAATAACCACTCAGCCTTTGAACAGGTATCTATAGGGGAGCTGAGCTCCATGTCCCCTGGCTGTCACCGTTCCCAGCCGCTCCCAGAAGCTCACCACTTTGGTATTGGCAGGTTCTCATTCAGGCTTTTGTTGCCCAGGTAGAATCACAGATTCTCTTAGTGCACAAGCCCTCTAAGAGCATCACGTCCATCCACAGCTGGAGGCTTTAGTGGTGTGTCTCTATAAAGTTTAACAAGTACATCACAGACCTTAAGAGCCCTTTTGTGGTTCTTCTGCTGTACTGCTGCTCGTTGAGGGACCATAGAGGTGTGTCTTTGCTCTGGTTGACCATTATAGGTTCATATTGACTTGGAGGACCCTTAAGAGACTTAACAGACCATCTGCTCCAGGGACCAGACCCAGGGCTTCCACGGCTACTCCCTGTGTCAGAAAAGTGATTCTTTAGGTGATGCTTTTTTTATCATCATCTTTTCTGCCAAACTGAGCTTTGTACTGGACTATTGGATTTCTGAGATGGATTTATTTAACCGGACTAAACAGCACAGGTAGATGTGCATGTCAAGAGCTTTAGAGAGTGGAAAAATTTCTCATGAAGAGGCTGGGAAGTGCAGGGCAATCTTACTCCAGTATTTTGCAGTGAGGGAAAGGTCTCTTCTTGTGTGATGGAAAGGAGATGGAGAAAGAGAAGCTAAGACCATAATAGTAGCCAGAAAGAACTGCTCTTCAGACCATATCAAATTGGGCATCAGGAAAGCATCAGGAAAATGTAGCTTGTTCTTTGTGGTTGTAAGCTACAGTGCTAAAAAGTGATTTTTGTTATTCATTACAACCATGTTTAGATTTCTTGTGGTGGCTTTTTGAAAGGATATTTTATTTTATTTATGAGACAGACATAACTACAAGAAAACAGTTTTTCTTGTGTCAAAACTGTTGGTGAACATCCCTGAATGGAAGGCAAGTGCTTGCATTGCTACAAGCGTATGTGGACAAACGTCTGTGGGGTTGTTTTCCTTTACTTCTTCTTTAGAAACACATAATAGTGAGGGAAAAGGACATTAATTGGAGTTGTAAGATGAATGCGTGTGGGCAGTGTGAGTTGGGCATCCCTCTGTCTCTCAACTTCCACACCTGACTTTGGCCGAGGCTCATCTTGTGTTTGTTGGAGCACTGGGGGTGATAATACCCAGGCTCCTTTGGCTCCTTTGGCATGGTAAGCAAATCCACTGGTTGTGTAGTGCTGTTTATTCTTTAAAAATGAGTGGGTGGGGAAGACTTTTTGGGGGGCAATGTTGGCATGACCTAAGTGGAGTAGCATAGAGGCCTCAAACATAAATAAGGGCTCCAGCTTGGTGGTTACCATTGCGCTTGGGATAACCTTCAGAGAGAGAAAAATGCGTGTGAGGAGGGGAAACCACTTTGAAGCTGTCTCTGCTAATTGAGGGACCTTAATCCACCTTGAAAGCAAGTTATTTTATAAATTCTGCATTTCTTGTCTTTCAGGAATGTTCTGTTACTCAACTATTTTAGGTCATCTGAATGACTACCAAGGGAGCTGCAAAATTGAGACAAGAGCTCAGTATGAGAAGATCTGAGAATCTTTAGGTCCCACTAAAGTTTTCGTGACTTCATCTCACCATACAGGCACGTTTGCTCATTAGGACTGAAACCAAAAAATCACACTACAGTTCTGGTTAAAAAAGATTCGGGTTTTTTGTCTCTGATACCATCTGCACAGACACTCCATTAGGGGTGGCAGAAAGAGCTGTAATGGCTGTGCCTTGATTAAAGCTCCTGGCACCAATAGTGGCACAAGCCTGTGGGATTTATTACCGTCTCTGTGGATCCTGTTTGTCTTTTCCTATGGAAATCCAAGTTTATACAAAGGCCATCAGATGGAACCTGCACGCCTTTATTATTACTAATAGTGGCTAGGAGTGCAGATCCAAATGATGCATAACATTTTTTTAAAAGTAAACCATAAGCCAAGTTAAATGAACTTTAAAAGTGAACATGATTCATAACAGATACCATTTTAAAACTGACCAGACACAGCAAATGTAAATTCTGTCCTTTTAACTGTAAAATGTTTAAGCTTATTTGCAAAGGAGTTTGAAAAATTAAAACCATACCTTCTCTGTGTTTCTCCAGCCATGGAGAAACATCAGAGTTTGCATTTGAAAGGATGGCAATACAAACTGTAGAGACAGGCTGGATGTCTACTTGAATTATCCTGCTTGTTGAGGGGAAGTCTTAAACTGATGATCACATATAATCTGTAATGTATTAAAAGCATATTCTTTATTGGAGTCCCCATATTACATTTCAAATACATTTCCATGGAATGTTTCAAAATGTCATTTAAAATTATTTCTATTTTCATTGAAATGGCATGTGTCCCCTCAACACTCATCTAGGACTTTATTATTATGATTCTTTGGACAGTTTAAAGACATGAGATCACTTTTTGTGGTTTTGTGTGCCTCCCACTACCTCTGTTCCTGCTTCAGTGCTAATGCCAGCTTCACGTCCCCCCAACAGTTTAGCTCCAGCTTCTTGGCCTGCATAGGTTCTGTTTCAATTGATCAGAGGTTTGGCTAACTTAAATATTTAGGCAATATATAATAACTGTATCTCAAACAAACACTTATTGTAACAATCATTCGCAGTGCTTGTTATCGTTAAGAAATAGAGTTCTGGCTTCCATTCTAACCCTTCTTTCTCAATTGTGTTTTGTTTCAGTGGGTTTTTTTTATACCCCCAGAGTGATTTCTGTCACCTGGAGGGTGATTTTTCAATAAGAGGGGCTTTGAAGAAATCGTGTCTTGAAAAGCTAGAAGTTAATAAAGCATTTACAAGTGCAAATAAACTAGAATCTTAAATGTGTTCCAGAATTATCCTGAGTGTTTATATCCTAGCAGCAAAACTGAATTTTATATCTTCACCAAAAACAACCCACAGGAAACATGAATTTTCATCGCTGAAGATGAGCCAGGAGTGGGAGCTGGACTGGTGCTTCTTGAAGTCAGAGAGGTTGCAAGGTGTCATTAAAGCACTTAAAATACAAGGGCTGCTGTGCTGAAAGGGAAGACTTCAAGAAAACATCACCTCAACTGATTTAATTCAGCTTATACTCTTCAGCAGCTGAGCTAACTGGAGCCTGTGTTTGTTGACTATACGTAGTCATCTGACTTAGCAGAGTTGAGACACCTAAAAAAGAAGGTGGCAAGGCCATGGGCAATATCCTGTGCTTATTTTCCTCCACTCCTCTTTCACTCAGGACCATGGAATTTAGTGGAAACATCCCACATATTTAATTGACAAAGAAAAGAACCTGCTAACATATTCAGCAGAATCCTAACCATTAATAGTTTTAAACTGCTGCTCTTTTGAGTGATTTTTCTGGGATTGCCTTGATATGGTCACTTAAATCCAACTCCAACAGCTTTTGTTAAATTATATGATTCAAGCAGTAGCTTGTAGAGTTGTGTGTGCTTAAACCTTGTGTTTTCTTTACAACTGATGGCTTTGGGAAAGCTCATAAAGCTGTTTTCTTGTAAGTGAAGGGTGCTTGGTTAGGAGGAAACACCTCAGGGAGGAGGGAAACACCTCATCTTGACCAGCTTATAAAAAAAAGAACTTTCTGATCACAGAAGCGCTGAAAAAGAACAACAGGTTTATGGATCTTTTTGTCTGTTGGCTCCAAAAAAACTTGTGCAACTTGAGAGCTCAGCCCTGTGTGTGCTGCCCTCCCAGCAAGGAAATCGAGCCCCTGAAGACAAGTTGGGAAATAAATTCCTTATCCTCTGTGACAGTGAGCCTTGTGGCGTGGCTTTCCCCAGCCAGGTAAAGCAGCATTCTTGTTAATGAATAAATCAAGTGTGGTAGTTTTGCCTGGCCCAGTTTTTGCCAGTGAACAGGGTGGGGTGCAAAGATGGCTCCTGCATGTCCTGAGTAAAGATTCTGGAAATTTTCCAGTATATCCAAGCAGAGCCAGTCTCTGATGGCTGTAAAATGATGGACATGCTCCTGGCCAAAGCTGGGCCAATTAGAGATGTTAGTTACGCCTCTGTGAAAACATACTTAAGAAGAAATCAAAACAATGTGAGCACGCACTTCTTTTTAGCCAGGGAAGGAGGAGGAGGAGGTAAAAATAGGTGAGGGAGAACAAAGGGAGGCACCAAGGTCAGTGGAGAAAGTGGGGGAGGAGGTGCTCTAGGCGCCAGAGCTGAAAACCCTCTGCCAGCCGTGGTGAAGACCATGGGGGGAGCAGGTGGTCCCCCTGCAGCCCATGGAGTCCAGGGGATGCAGAGCAACCCCCAGAGCCTGTGGGGAGGTGCCCACACCAGCGGAGCAGATGATGCCTGCAGGAAGCTGTGATCCAGTGGGAGTCCCAGAGACTGAGAGTTGCAAAGGCCTTGCAAGAGAGAGAAAGGCCTTGCTCCCGGGATGGAAACAGCCTGGCCTCGGCTTGGAATTCTGCAGCCTGGAGAGAATCTCGGACAGCAGCAATCGGGCGGGGCTGCTCGTGAGATTGGACCCACGCCAAAGAAGTTCGCACAGGACTGTCTCTCGTGGGAGGGACCCCCATGGCTAAGTAGAGGATTCTTCCCCCTGATGGACTGACCCTGACCAAAGGAAACCCCCACACCCTGCCCCCACCCCGGAGCTGTTGGTTAGAAGGAAGGAGGGAGGGGGTGAGCTGAGAAATGGTCTTAATAGGGAGAGGGGTGCGTAGAGAAACAGTGTTTGGAGCAGAAGAATTGTGGCCTTGGATTGATTGATTAAGAAAAGCCACATGCCTTGCCCTAGCCCAGATCTGTTGGTTGAATAGAGAGAGAGGGCAACTAGAGAAACAGTGTCTGCAGTGGAAGAATTGCGATGGACTGACCTAAGAGAAAAACCCCACAGCCTGCCCCTGCCTGGGAGTTGTTGGATAATTGGAAAGGAGGGAGGGGGTGAGCTGAGAAGCGGTGCCTTAAAAGAGGGAAAGGGGGGTGAGTGAAGAAATGGTGTCTTAAGAGCTTCTTTTTCTCTCCAATTTATCCTCTGACTCTGTTAGATTAATAAATCACTTTTTTTTGCAACTTTAAGTTTCTCGCCTGCTCTTGCCCTGAATCTCGTGCGGCTCCTTATCAGTGATCTAATCTCAACTCATAAGTCCAGTGTTTTGTGTTAGTTTTTCCTCTCCTCTGCATAGCTGCAGCAGGAGAGAGCATAGAAAGCAAACGTCGTAGGTGCCTGGCATTTAGCCAGGGTCAAACCCACGACATCAAGATTACCTTTATGAGTAATACCGAAGTTACCTGGTCTAGTTGAAGATATCGCTGCTCACTGCAGGGAAAATCGGACTAGATGGTCTTTAAACTGTCCCTTCCAACCCAAACCATGCTACGATTCTGCAATTCTGTGTTTCTATCATTGAATTTTTGTGCACATTTATTTATGAAGGAGAGAGATTGCATTTGGAGTTTTTGGTCATGTCTCCACTCCCAACGATGTAACATCCATCCAAGTCAGCCAAGATGGAAACAGTTCAGACTTGCCGAGATTTCTGCACATGTAAAATGGTCAATACATCTCGGGCCTCTGAGACCTTCTACTTTTCATTATTTTAGCTTGTATTTCTTATATTTCAGCATGCCATCTCAGGTGTTTTCTCCCAAGGAACCTTTGTTCCAGATCATCTGACTGTTTCAGCAGCACTTGAACAAGAAGAAAAACATGACAGTCAATTAAAAAACAATTTTTTTGCCCTGGTATCATTAATCAAATGCACAAGCAGTCCCAGCACTGCACCTGGCAGGGCTAATGCTTAAGACCTGTGGCAATTATAGCTCCCCTGAAAATCGCTTGGCCAGCAAGTCACATAAAAGCCTGTGATTGTGAAGGAAATGGGAATTAGCAGAAAAAAATTAGGGAAACCAATTGAAATACATTGGTAGCAAGGAAGGCAGAGAAAAATCTGACTGATTGGAGCTCCCCTGGGGAGAAGGAACAGGGTCTAAGGGTCACTCCTTCACTGAATTAGTAGTGTCTGTCATGTGAAACCAAAATAAAGCAGGATCAGAAGTAAAAGATTTTCTGTAGAGAAATTGGTCTCTGTTCTCTTGCACCTACAACTCAGGGAGGCCAAGTGCAAAATAGCAGCCTGATTTTTACTATCCTAGTTCAGCCGTAATTCTTTTCTCTCAGATATCTATTTCTTGGTAAAGAATATGATGCCCAGAGATTTGGCACACAGATATTTTTAGCAATGGACAATTCCAAGATTACACTCAGCCATCGTTTCCATCAGCTCCAGTACATCCTCTGTTTTGCATCTTTGCACTCCCCAAAAGTTACACAGCTGGAGTAAACACAGATTAAATGAAAACTCCTGTGGTTACAGCAGACTGCAGTGCATGTGTTTTCCCTCACTGAAGAACATTAGCTGGGTGCTTTCTGTGCCAGATGCAGCCATACCTGCAGAAAAAATCTGGTAAGTAAACAGTAGTTTAAACAAAGAACTTTGACTATTTGGAGAAAATTTATTTAGTATCAATTGCCATAAAAGTCTTAGGATAACTGAAACAGCTCCTCATTGCAAGTGTGGGGACATAATCTTAATTTAATGATCTTAATTTAGCGTTGGGATAATATTGAGGGATAAAGAGTGGCCTTGCTTCCTTCTTGGCAAAAATGTCAGTGTTTCATCTGAAAGTATTTCCCTGCTGGGTCTATGAAATGGGTGATTCCTTGTGAGCTCTCTTGCAAACATCTCAGCTCCCTCACAGGGCTGCAAAGTATAATTAGCCCCTGATTTAATGCTAAATTTCTTGGAATTGTGGTCTAAAGAGCAAGTAATTAATTTCAAACTGCAGGACCAGTTCAGTAGCAATGGAGAAAACAACAGATGAAAATGCTGAGCTGTGGTAAATGAAACACTGAAAAAGGTCTGAGGCAGTGCCAAATTACTGGGAAAATTCTGAGGTTTCGGTCCAAACCGCGGTTGTGCAGCTTCAGTGCTGCAGGATGGAAATTTGCTTTAAGGAGAATAAACATCAGTGGAGTAGGATTTATCAAAAACCATCAAAAGACAGCCCAGGTATTTGAAAAGGCAACAAAGTAAAAGATTTAAAGTTGTTTTCAGGTCTTGATTTTTTGTTCTTCCATAGCTCCTTTTCACCATTTCTTTGTGCTTCATGGGTACTACCTGCCTTATAGTTTGCTTTCAGTTTTACTGTAAAACAGCTGTGGTCATTGCCAGTTATTTCTAGTGGAAGATTTTTGCTTTACCAGGAGAAAAAAAAAAAAAGATAAACCTGTATATTAAGTTAATATTTTTTACTTACTTATGAGAGTTAATGTTTGACCTTTCTTTTAAGATATTTCCAAGTCAATCATTGCAGAGTACAGCATAATAAAAATAGTAATAGTAGTACTTGTTAGCATCCATCAATGTGCTTATAACTTTACATCATACTGGATGTGTTTAAGCACAACCATTTATTAATTATTATAATTATTGGTTATTAATTCTTATAAATGGCTAATTAAACCACCTACAATATTACTTTGGTAATCCTACTTCATATTCCCATATCTACATCTAAAATTATAGTGTGTCTGGAATCCTTTTCATCACTGATTATTAATCTTTTAGCTCCAGATTTTCCTAGTACGTATGTTGGTTTAAATTGAAAGTTCTGAGTGTGCCAGTTGCTACCAGTGAGTAATATTGATCAGAATTTCAAAGCAGTGGCAAACTGTTTCAAAGACAGCACCTCTTTTACACTAGCATTTTCCAGTATGGAAGTGCACTTCAAACTTTGCTACTCTTGAAAAAATGAGTGATTATGGCTCAGAGATCGGCTGCCCCATCCCTGGAAGTGTCCAAGGCCAGGCTGGACAGGGCTTGGAGCAACCTGGGACAGGGGAAGGTGTCCCTGCCCATGGCAGGGGGTGGCACTGGATGGTCTGTAAGGTCTCTCTGACCCAAACCTTTCTATGACTCTGTTAAATGGTTCATTTTGACTACACAATAAAAATTAGGATGGAAAGAAGAGATGGTTATGCAGTCTAAATGAAAACAGAGCAGAGACTTGCTGTTTCTCAAAGGAAAATAATTATACCTATTGTTTGTAGTAATTAAAATAGAACCTTCTTTGTTTCATTGTAAAGTTAGTTTTTGTAAAGCTCAGAGTCACTGAGATAACAGAGCAGGGAGGATTCCTGGAAGATGCTCCCAGGTAGAATATCCACTCTGGGATGAAGAGGAGACTGTGCTGAGCAGTGCTGTCCTCATGGTTTCCCCCTGCTCTGCACAGGGAGAATCTTTATGGCTTTATGGTCCCAATCCTTCAAAGCTCTCAGTTCATGCTCAGCACTGTGTTCTTTGGGGTCAGTGGGATCGCTGCCTCCTCAAGATAAGCACGTTCTTTATATCCATGTAAAGTTACATTTCAAGACCTCAGAGAAAAGTAGTGTCATTTCCATGGTAGGGGCAGTAAGAAGCAATTTCTCCATTTCAACATGGCTTTGAAATAAATCCTGCTTCCAAAACAAAAGCAAAGAGCGAGGGAAATGAGGAAGAAGGTCTGTCTGTATGATGGCTTTGTCAGGTTCTGGCTAAGGAAGGAACACTTAACATCCTTCAGACTCTCAGTTTGTTCCCTGAGGTGGGGAACTGGGCAAGGAGTGGCAGCTGGGAGGAAAAGGTAAAGAACTTACTGAGAAATGTGTCTGGGAAGTGCTGGTGATGTAAGAGGATTTTCTGGCGTTTCAAAATGGTTAATAGATTTTAAATATTGCCCTGGTAATGCAATTGGTGCTAAAATCCTCATGTTCCATCTGCAGAAATACATGGATGTTTATATACTAAGACAATATGTTGTATTATGCATTATGAAAAATATGAATCAATGTAAGAAGACATTTAAATTAACCCCAAACTGCTATTTTCTTGTATATTTAAAACATCTGGTCTAGAACAATGCCATATTCTGCATTTTGTGTATCTCAACATGCAGCCTGTTTTTCACATTTCAAAAAATGAAGTAAGCACAGTTTATTCTGGAAACAGTGTTGTTTGGGGTTTTCCCCCCCTATTTATTATTCCCTATTATTAATAGGAGGCAAATGGACTTCAGACCAGGCTCTGTAAGAGCTGACCCTATTTCCTGATATATTACTTAGCAATTTATTGTTGTTAAAATGACAGTAATGCTTATTATTGCTAAAATACCATGTGCAGATTTAGACAGCAGGTAAAATATTGAAAAATAGTAAGCTATTTTAATCAAATTCTTTCTTTTTCTCAGTCTTTCATGCTTCAGTACAAATGTGTCAACTGATATATCACTTTATTAGACAAAATACAGAGAGCAAACCAATAATGACAACAGAATAAAAAGAACAAATCCTCTATATTAACTGAATTGAGGCCTCCATGAATCAATATGTAAGTATTGCTCCCAGTCTTTAATTTCCATAATATTTCTGCTGGAATCTTGTTTGCTTTTCAAATGCATTGTTGAGCTTTATGTTGATATCTATTCCAGATGTTTTCAAGTTCTGCTAATTTGTTTTCCATGTGATACCTACTTACAGAACCATTTCACTTGTACTTATTGCAATTGTATCTTCTAGCTGCATTCCCTTCTGGATGTAGCATTTTTCTTCCATCAGGATATGTTTTCCCACTGCTTCTGCTGTTTATTTCTGTATTTCCATAGCAGTGTCCAGGTGTGTTTAAAGTCAGGTTCATGTGCCTGTTGGAATTTACAGGTTGAGATTTGGAATTGCAAGAAGGTTGGTGCTTTAGTCCATAGCAATAGTTTGTCAGTCTGGAAAATGAAATAAAAATTAAACTTCAGGTTTAGAAATAGAATAACACAGGCTTTTGTTGTAGCAATCATGTCTAATCTCATTCTATGGATCCAACAAACGGATCTGTTGTTATTTTGTTGTTATTGTAAATTCAGTGAGCAGTTGAGAGGATTTAAACATGCACTTATACACTTTGCTGTACTGTGCTCACAATATCTTTTGTGGTTGTACAAAATACCTGGCCTATTTCTGATACATTTTAAAGAGGAAAATGAGAAAACAGGATCACCGTATGTGCCCAGATCCAAGCACTTCTATATTCTGGGGCTTTTTAACATCCAAGCCTACATTTGAATTCCAGTTTTGCATTATTCAAACATCCTCAGTGTCTGCTAATATATTTTTCTTTTTTTTTTTTTCCCCCGGTCTATCTTTAGCTATTTTCAGCTTCTTCAGTTTCTTCTTTCAGGCATCTTCTTGCTCTAAAACTTGAAATTATTAACCCCCCTAACAGAGTGGGAATAATTTATCCAGTCTCAAGAGAAAGAATGAAGGTACAAATGGGGATGTCACCTCAGCATGCACCAAGAAATGTAAAATATGCTTGAAAAATTCTGGTGGATGTGTTCAGCTCAACACTGACACTCGACTCCCCACAGCAAACCTGCAGTGCCCCACTCCCCCTCCGATCCATGGCTTTGCTGGGCTTTGGGAGGAAGGACCTGAGGAATGAGGAATGCTGGTTTGGGAAAGCCAGAAATGATAAAACTCCTGCTTTCACCTCCCTTGTGTGTGCCCTGCTCTTTCAGCACATGGGGCCTGTCCTGGGCCGATAACACAGGCGATGTATCAGGAAAAGACCAAGTTGCTAATTTGAAAATTGGTCTTAAAGATAAAATTGCATTGGAGAAACACGCTCAGTAATTAACTGGAACAGGCAGCAGTTTTTTTGGCACAGCTCAGTGTGGTTTCCACTTACTGTGGTCTCTGCTAAAGAAAACTTTTCTGTAATTACAGGTTAAGGCAGTGTGCAGTGCAAATAACACAAATAAAGCAGCGTCTTTTTGTGTAGTTTTGCACTCTGTGGAGTCCTGTTATCTGGTATGCAGACAAATTCTGAATCTGCTGACATTCTTCTTCAGGAAATTAGTATAGTTAGGCAATACAAAATTATACTTTAAGAGGATATTTGGTTTTTAAAGAGAATTATATTTAGCTATATATTCATGTTTAAATGACATTTAGTGTTTCATTAAACAGAAATAATTGCAAACAAAAAAAACCCAGCTGACATACAGAAATTAAGACCCTAGCAGAGATATGAAATTTAATTTAATCTGTCTCTATGGCAACTCTTTAGGAAGATTTCCAGAAAGAAAATACTTTCTTTCTTATTTTTCATGCACTGTACCTTATATCACTGTTCTGTATGAATACCACCAGTATATTGAAGAGGGTTATTTGAAGAAAAATTATTTTTAAAGCTCTGTTCTGTAACTGGTTTGTGTCTTTACCACTCCTTCAGCGGTATTCTTAGGAATGAGCTATTGCAACCAGTGGGTTACTCCACATGGTATGGTCCCATTGACATGAAATTTGGGAGGCACCGGAGCACCTGTAGAGACTCCCGGGCCAGCCACGGCCTCTGCATGGAGGAATCCAGGTGTGTAGCCAGGATTAACCCAAAAATGAGTCCAAAAATATTCTCCTGATAGAGCAAATTCCTGAAAGCATGGTGTGCTCTTTGGAAATTCTGCTCCTGCACTCGGCCCTGGTGAGACCTGCAGGGCTGTGTCCAACTCTGTGACCTCAGCTCGAGAAGGACGTGGAGCTGCTGGAAATGAGTCCAGAGGAGGGACAGAGGGCTGGACACCTCTGCTGTGGGGACAGGATGGGGAGTGGAGGAGAAACCTATTCAAGCAGCTCAAGTTTAGTTTGGAAGGCTTTGTGGATTTGAACCAGTTTGGAAGACAAAAATGTTTTAACCAAACATTTTGATGTCAACTACTTTAGCAAAATTAATTCCATTATGTAGCAAAGATTTTTTTTAAATCTTATATTTAAGATTGTAACATGCTCCAAATTTTTCAATAGGTGCTTTCTTTGTTCATCCAATTCCTAAAAATTTTACAGTAAGAATGACAAACGTATATTTCATTTTGAAAATAACCTGGATACTTAACTTTTTTCTGTTATGTGTAAATAATTGCACAGTATTTATACAAACCCCAAGACACTGGGTACTGATCAATTCTTGCAACTACTAAAGAAAACATTTGGCTTCAAGGTTTGCAAAACATTCATAAATTGGCTGGACAGAGTCACAAATTGCTTTTCAGTTGTGATCAGCCTTCCCTAATGAATTTGGACTTCCTAAAACTCAAATTGAATTTGTATGCATAATGGTTCTATGAACTTTTCAAACGCTCACAAATAATTGCACTTGGCAATGGATCCTTTGAAAAAGGATTGTATTACCTTTTGGAAAAACTCAGCTTGAACTGTGCAAACTTATTGGTGAAATATGTCACAGTCCTACAGGAGATTCTGTTTCTGGAGAATCTCGGCCTTTCTGTGCTCAAACCAGTGCTGCAGCTTTTCACTTTGGTGCCTCTCTGCAGCCAGTCCTTGCAAAATTAGTGCTGTATTTTTGATTTAGAGGAGTTTATAAATCACAAGGAAACTTCTATCACCACCTTTCAGTTTCTTTATTATATACTGCTCTTAGGTGAGTTGGATTATATGGAACTACAAAATATAACTCATTATCAGCCTTTTCTCTGTTTTAAAGACTCAGTGACTTGCTTAATATTTACCTTTCTGCTCTCAAAGTAATATCCTTGTGCACTGCAGCATTTCAGATTATTTCACTCTGGTTCTTTCTTTTTTGTAACTCATTTTGTGAATAAAACCACAACCAATGAAATAACAGAATGGAATAAATTCTCCTTCTGTTACAGTGCCATCTTGTTGGAGAGGACAGCGTGGTGGTGGAGGGCTTGAGAAGACTGTCTTTCTTACTGACCACCAGTCAGGCTGAAAACTGTCTGCAAGGAATGTTCCTCTAATAGATTGGCTTAAAATATACTAGATTAAGTGTTAAATAAATTGGTATTAAATCCTTGCAGTGTGTTTGCCATATGAAGACTGTATCCTCACCTCTGGGGATTAACAAATTCAGTGGCTTAAGGCAGAGATATTTTGTGAATACACCCCATAAATTACACATGGGCTTTTGAGAATAACCCAGACTGTGCTGTGGGATACCCAGCCAGCCAGGGATGGCCAACATGTGGCTTTTCCATTGCCTGTGCAGCTCAGGAATGCTCTCAGGTATGTGTCTGAGGCTGGGGCTCTGCCAGCCCGTGGGGATGTGCTGGTTTGGGGGCCATCCTAAATTTCATTCGGAGTTTTCAGGCCTTACAGCTTTCTTTTTGCCACCATTCCAAAAAGCTAAAATCTCTCTTCCTCCCCATGAACCCTGTGAGTCCATTTCTTCACACCTTGACTCTCTGTGTTCACAGCGTGCTGTGCTTTTTCTACCTTGAGTTGCATCATCAAGCATGGTTCTATGACCAACTACACTCACGGAGCAAGAAATGGCTTTTAATATTAAATTGGGAAAGCCTGCACTAATAAAGCAGCATGTCATTTCCCCCCCTCTCTTTTCTAATGTAGCTAAATTCAAATTAAGGCTCTCAACTTACTATATGTTGGCATAACTTACATCATGGATAAATCTCATATTTCCTTCAGTGTTGTGATCTGATATACATTGCCACATGCATGTGCTACACATTATGAATAAAGCTTTAAAAAGCCTCCTTTTCTAGCTGTTTATGTTATGTGATTGAGTTCTGGTAGAGAGAAAATTTGCCAGGACTAAAGGTTATTACTGGCTGTTCTGCAACTAATATTGCCTAGAACTAAAGCAATTAGGCTTGACAAAATACGAGCTGTTTAAAAAAATGCACCCTTGAAAGCTAGGCTTGTAATGGAACTTGATTTAATACATGCTACTGACGTGGGGATTTTAATTAAAAGAAGGAGAGGAAAATAGCTGCTCTGCTAAGATGGGAATCCAAGGGAGGTGGTTCTGCAGGTGAGCAGAGCAGAAGTTGTTTTGTAGCAAAATGCATCTCCTGAGGGGATGGGGTGGATGACAGAGCAAGGATGGATTCTGAATTGAACAGTAATGATCAACATAAAACTGTGAAAAATAACCAGTTTTGTCTTTGTATCATTTCCTCCTAGGACACAAGAAATGTTTTTGCAGTGGATTACCTTTACTGCATATAGCAAATCCCAGAGGTTTAGGCCATGGATGGCTCCCATGCATCAAGAAGCACTAATTTCCATGTTTTATTACATGGTTGTCAAAAAGAAGGTGAAAAAATGCCGTAGGATTGTCCAGAAGATTCTCACTCATTGTTCTGCAAGTGAGCCTTGACTCAGACTTTAAGATTGCACCAGCAGTATCTAAAATACAGATGTGTGAATACTTTATTCTTTTCATTTCTCTGGCCAACCCCAAGAGTTTTGGGCTGAGTTGGATCATTTTGAGTCACTGTGTAATGAAACCTGTTTTGTTTTCCCAACAAAACGAAAAACTAAGCCAGAAAACTGGAAACAAACCAATTAAAAATGCTTAGTTAAAAAAAAACCCCACAATTAATCTGATTATTTTTAGTTCGCATTTAATTTATAATTAAATAAGCCTAGTCTTTAGACATTATGTTGAAATACAAATAATATTGGAATAAGAATGATTTTTTTCTTCTCCTCAGAATTCTGGAGGCTTTTAGTTTTATTTTTGGCACAAACTCTTGCCTGAGTATGGTAATCCTTATATCTGGCTTAAGTTTTGGAAGGGTTTTGCCAGCTTCTTTGTCACAAACAGGAGGGTATTCCCCCATTAAGACATTCCATATTGGTGTTGGCATTCTTTAAATTCTGTTTTACCAACACTCCTGCTTTGTGTGGTTCTCTCAGTCCTCTGGGATTTAATTTTAAATTGTCAGTCACTGATAAGCTGAGGAAGATGCAGTATTTCTAATTCTCTGCCTTTTTCTATACTGAGAATGAACCAAATGTCTTAGAAATAAGTACTCTGCTAAATGCTTTGAGTTCTACATTCTCCATCAGGTGGTAGTTTAGCACAGCTAGATTAAACACAGTTGCAATATAGTTGTACTTATCTCTGGAGAAGTCTATTTATTAATTTACCAATCATAAAGTTTTTTATGGAAAAGAAATTTTTATGTATCCGGTGAGAAGCAAAGCTACAACTGAGCATCACATCAGAAAAAACCATCAGATATTAAATATTTGTGGTTTATCCAGAAAAAAAAACAACAACAGGATGACTTTTCTTCTATGCATCTTTGAGTTTTTATTGGAAAATGCCATTCAACTTAATGATTCAAGACTGGCCTGAGGGTTAAGAAATGCAAATAAAGCTATAGATGCATACAGCAATGCACATTAATAAATACTGACCTGGGGAGGACAGCAATGGACAAAAAGCAACAACAATTGCCTGTACTGCTGACAAAAATGTAAGAGTGGCAGAAGCCTAAGGAGTAACATAGCCAAGAGAGCCCGGGAGGTATCAAAGTGAATCTTGTAGAAGCTTCTCAAAATTTTCTACTGCAATGCATTTTGGGACTTTTGATGTCAAGGCTTTCAATCAAATCTGGCTGTTCAACAACAGCAACAAAAAGGAAACATTTATATGTGCCTAAATAATCTTGCTGTGAGATGTTTCTAGGAAAACCTTTATTTACGTTACCTGTCACAATTGGCTACGGAGATTGCCCGTGTAATGACGGACAAATCTCATTCACTGAAAGTACTTTAAAGTGTTTGACAGACACTTCCAAGAATTTGGAAGACTGAAAATAAAGTGAATGGTTTCACAAGAGGAAGGCCATAGAAAGCCTCAAGGTTTTTTTAATTTAGAATTCCAGCGAAGCATAAAGAGTATAATTATTTGTATTTTGCTGCATTTTCTAAACTGCATAATACAGTCATTCTTTCACTTCTTAAAGTTGTCATTTTACAGTACAGTTCAGGACTGCAGTGGTAACATATTTTCCAAAGGTCAGTTTTCCAATTATAATCCAAAATTTGATGTTAATATTTTTTCTTATAGCCATGTTGTAACCGCATTCTGTTAATTTCATAAAGATACCATTTAGCTGAGGTAGGTGGTATTCTGGGCATACGAACAGTCACCTAATGTCAACAGTAAGCAGTAACTGTAACTACTGACTTCCCATCAGTTACAAAAAAATATTTTCCCAAAAATTATAGCATGTAGAACTAGACAGCATCCAAGTCTCTCATTGGGAAATGACAGAGATTTTCTTATTGCTTTATATACTCCTGAACACCTTCAAGTCTCATTAGATTTTGCAGGCAATCTTACAAACCCTTCAGTTAACATCTGAGATAAAGTTGTTTGCCAAGTCGTAAAAACAGAAGACAGAACCAACGATTTGGTATTTTTATCTATTTCTTTTCCGTCTCCCTCAACTCAAACATCCATTCAGAGAGAGTTGCCATAGAACCATCATGGAATTAATTTAGCTCATGCAAGCATTAGAATTGGAATAAAATATAGTATTTTGCTGCTTTACTTAGTGCTGGTTTTCAGGCCCTTGCATTTTCTTTGCATTGTTTGCAGTAAACTCGTTATTTACAGACTTTGGCGTATTTCAACATAAGCCTCTTGCTAAATGCTCCAAACCACCAAGACGCAACCTCAGTCACCTTAGAAAATTCCTTAATTGACTTTGGGATAAGGAAAGATACCGCAAGCTTTCTTGCTCCCTTTGGTTTGCAGCGGGTTTTGAGCACGAGCTACAAGACCCTGCTCTTTGCCCATCCCCTGAAGCCAGAGCCCAGAATCTGGGCAAGGTGGGCACAGTTTTGTTGGGCGATGGAGCCAAACGTAAGTCCTTCTCTGTGGTCCAGACAAGAGGAGAACTGCGTTTGCGTTGGTCAGACACACCTCGTGTTCCCCTCGCTAGAAATAAACAGCAGCTCCTGATGCAGCTCCTCAAACACATTCCAGCTGAAAGCCTCACTTTCTTGCAAGCTTTTGGGGACTTAATGTCCAAATATTTGGAGAAGCAAATATTTAAGAGGGAAGGAGGCAGGTGAGAGTTGCCAACCATCTCATAAGGAAGCGGAAAGCGTCCAGTTGAATTGGCACTCACCATGGCAGTTGCGTTGGTCACCCAAAAAAATCACTCAGGAACCTCTAATTGCTCAACTTATTTTTCCAGTTTTGAACCATGTTGATTTGAGCAAGAAAGAATGAGGAGCTGTGAAGAGTGGAGAAAGCCTTAGGAATTTTGTCTCTTTGGTCACTTGCTTATGCACATTGCAAATATACCACAGAAGGCAGCAGGAGAATTTATCTGTATTTGTCTTTCAGGACAGAGAAATGCCCCTTGGTCCCTTCATGCTCTGTGTCTGAAAGCAGAATTTTCAAGTATGAAATATTTTTAAATAATTCAGTGTTGCCCTTTTGTTTTACCTTTGCATCATTTACTTTAATAATTTTAATATATATCCAAATTTCAGGAGAAGGAATTACTTTCTGGAACTCATCTGATATCATCTGATTTTTCAGACATAACTACTGTGTGACAAAAAAGAAAGTTTTTTCATCTTGTCCGAGTTACCAAGTATTTACATTGGGGATTAGGATTTTTAAAGAACAATATTTTAAATAGGCACACAAATTGATATTTTTGCAATTATTCTTATTTTTAATACATACTTACAGCAGTTTCTTGAGACAATTTTTAGTAAATTTTTGCTCTTTCCTTGTTATATCTTGTATCAATTTGGAGCAATAATGACTCTGCAAGGAAAATGTGGCAAAATAAAATTGAAAACAAAATAAAAATTGAATCCTGACCTCATTAAAATTAATGAAAAAGCTCAAGTGAAAACACCACAGTCAGAATTTCACCTTTGGATTATTTGTTTTCAACATTTTTAAAATTCCTGTTCAAAGATATTCTGAAAAACCTGAGCATTTCAGCCAGAAACCTTTCCAAATGCTTCAGAAAGAAGCAGAACCTTACAAAGAGCATGAGTTGTTCTGTATTTCACCTGTGAAAGGCGATTTATTTCCTTGCTAATTGATAGGGCAGCAATTCCTGGTGGGATGGGGGAGCTCAGGAGGGGCGCGGGACGAGCGCTAGTGTCCCTATCCGGAGCAGCACAGGCCATGGAGGGTTTGGAGCCAAACTGCTCCGCGCGTTTGGAGCAGACGGACAAATGAGTTTTGCCTCGAGACCACCAAATGCATTTTCACTTGTGACTTGAACTGCATTTGAACCCAGGCCTCCCGACGGAAAGCAGGAATGCATTAACCCCCTCAGCCCTGCTGGGTTTAATATCAGGGGTGGTGCGTGGCCACAGACGTACGAATGTCACATGTCTGCCACAAGCAATCAGGTGCTCCAGGCCATATCTGTGTTGAACACCTTGGTAAAATTGTCATAAGTACCAAAATAATGACACGTCAGTTAATATTCATTTTGCTTCTCAAATGGCTTCATTTCTCATTTTAAACCTACAGGTAGGCACAGCCTCTTCTCAAGTAATATTAAATTCTTGCTCTTGATATGCACTTATGGAGCTTCTTCTAATGTGTTAACACCTTCTGCACTGTGTTCAATAAACAAACATTTGTGTCAGCAGGCCAAATTCCATTTTCCACCATTCTCTGTGTTTTCATTTATCCTACAGCAAAATCAAGGCAAAAAAGTAACTAGCCTGAAATAGTAATTACTGGAACTGAGTCCATCTGGTACAGGAAAGGGGTGTGGAATTCTTTCATCTGTGCAGTGCATGATAAATCATGCTCATAAATGCAGAAATCGTAGATAAAAACATGACTTATTTTAAGACAGAAACATTGCATTTCATAGTGAAATATTGAATATTATGCTTAAAAGCATTTCAGAAAAATAAGTATGAATCAACAATGTGACAGTTGGAGAAATTTTTAAAGGTACCATAACCTGTTTCCAGTCCTTCTTAACTTTATGCAGCCGTGTCATAAAGTAGAAATTTCATTTAATTTCTGCTGAATATCCAGCTATGGCTTCCAAAAACTATTAAGATTTTTTGCAAAATAAATTACCAAGTGCTTTCTGCATCGTTGATTTTCAGTCTTCCATGACTGTTAAATGCAATCCTGAGTAAATAAGGTTGAGTAAAGAGGAGGTTTCTTAAGGATCTAATTTTACACTTCCACTCCCATGATCTCAGAAGTTTGTCTGAAAAGTTGGCACCTGTATTTTAATTTTAATTACTTTGCTCACATGACATTACCTCAGCAGCTGTTATCAGCTGTTATCAGGCAGAGCTGCCTGAGATAATGTAACTGTAGTGACATTCTAGGGTTTGAATTTCTGAAATGCTTTCTATTGCAAGCATTTGTGTTAAACATGAGGATTATGGAATTCAATATTTTTTAATGGCAAGAATTACCTTTTCATCCACCAGGACCTTCCCATCATTTGAAAGAGCGTGTGAGGAAGTAATGGCTGCTCCCTTTACAAGAGGACTTTAGTGGCTTGATGCTAAAATGAGGTCTGCATCTTCCCCGGTGTGAAAATAAAATTATCCTGGAACGAGCTCCTCTTCAATGTTTGCAATTTGACAGCGTTATTGGTTTGGGTTTTGTATCTTTCAGGGTACAGTCACACATTTGTGCATCGGAGGCCAAGTCGGGTGCTCTCTGCCTTGACTTCATGCCAGGCTTGGATCAAGTGAAGATAGCCGATGGAAGATGAAGGTGTTACTGGAAGCAGAGAGCCTTCCTTGACTATCAACCCAAAGCTGGCAGAAAATAATAGCTCCTGAGAGCAAAGCTGTCTCTTCAGCCCTCACCAGTTCTGCCCCCGAGTTCTTCTAGCCCTGAGCGTTTGTTCTCTGTGCTTCCATTGTGGCCCTCCAGCTTTCTCCTGCCCTTCGCCCTGGGTGGGCACTGTCCAGCCAGAGCAGCTCTTGGTGCTCCAGTTCCGCTCTGGGCAGAGCCCCTCTCCTGCTGAGCCAGCCTGCTGTCCATCTGACATCCTCCAGAGTGCCAGGAAATTCCCCTGGTGTTGCTCCTAAAAGGTGCCTTGGCACCGCCGCAGAATCTGTTCTGGTGGTGCCGCTTGGATTCCTGACAATGCTTTGTGGTACCCAACTGCAAAGCTGTCCGGGTTGAAATTTTCTGAGCAGGGCTACACAAAGAAAGCTAAATATACAGCTGGAAATATTTTTGGCTCCTCAAAATTGCAGATTTTAAAGATTTGCAGTTAGCTCGGAGAAGACCCATTGAGGTTTGTCTGCAATATTCCATCCATGCTAAATGCCAGTGAACATTCACAGCCCAGAAATTTCCATTGAAAAATGGTTTCTCTGCTCAAGTTCCTGAAGATGAAGAATCAGAGAATTCCTGAGGCCAACTTGGTGAGTACTGGCAAAGAGAAATGTGGTCAGAATGGTGTATTCATGCTAAAGTTTTAAAGAATATTTTTTAGGACTTACTGGATTTTGAACAACAGTAAATAGCACTACAGTAAAGATGGGTTTGTTTAATTTCTTGAGTCTCCTATTTAAAAAGAAAATTGTGAATATCTCTACATTGGTCCCAAATAAAACAATCCTTAGGCAGGTTTTTTTCTGTAGCATTATTTTTTTGACGAATATAACAAATCTGGCTAAATATTTCCCTCATGTGCCACATAACTAGATAACCTGATAATTCCTGTCAGATAATTAGAAAATATGATAGATAATATTCTAATAAACAATATGATAAATGTTACACTAAATAATTCTATAATAAAATATAATAAGAAAGGTTAAGATAGGTTAGAATATTTTTATAAATTTAGTTACGAGAATTCAAATTAACAGAATCAGGGAATATGATAATTTGAACAGTCTCTTTTCAACTTGCACAAGAGAAATGTAACTGTGGGTTTAGCAACAAATCTAATAAAACCAATTATTTTGGGACAAAAGGCGGTAATCTTTCTGTAGAAAGAGATCACAAGGACAGATGTCTCTTCAAATTTCAATAGATTTCAATTTCAGTTCTTGATTAACAGTCTTGTATTCTAAGTTTTATTAAAAATGAGCATTGTACCAGGTTCATTCCAGGGGCATGAAAAGAAATTGAACATTTTAGAGTAGTTTATAATCTGCATTAAATTGAGAATCCCTGCAAATAATAACAAGATCCTGCTTGAGAAGCAGAGGACATAAATAAACCTGTCTGTAAAGCATGTTTGTATGATAGTTTTTAATACTGAATAGACTAGAACGTTTAATGTAGTTAAATTACTATGACTGTATGAATGCATTGCAATAATTACTAATATATTAGTGAAATTAATCATATTTATGAATACAATTCATTAATACAGTAGCTAGAAGTTTTAATTGAATGCACCCATTGAATAAAAAATTTTCTGGACTTTTAGATGCCAGAGCCCTTCCATGAACTGCATTTGTCATCTTCTGCAGAGCGCTTTTGGCTCTTTTTTGTGTAAAATTATCAGCTTTGCAACCATATGTTCTCAAAGTACTTCAGGACCATGCTAAGAACAGCAAAGCAGAGAAGAGCACCTGGGACCTTGTGCTTTTACAGACTGATCATTAACTCATGGCTGTAGGAATATGGATGGCATAGAAACAGGGTATGATGGCATTTCACTCCCCAAAATGTGTCTGATACCGCCAAATTCAGGTGAGAATGACAAACCTACCTTTGGGTGGGCAAGTGAAAATCTCTGTGCAATTTTTCCCTGAAATAACTATGCAGAAAGGCAATTTCTGTTGCACGGAAGTGTGGATCAATATTAGCATTTTTATTTTACTAAATATAGAACTATAAGACACACAAGGTAAAATCACACAACAGCTTTACCTACACATTTTTAAAATTAATATTGTATTGCACGTTGTCTCTTGTGAGGTTTACTGTACCAGTCTGGTTGATTTCTTGCTGCCCAGAACTTTGCCTGTAAAGTATTTCCTTGAAGTGGTTCTGGGAAATATCTGGATTTGACTGCTGGGCAAGTTTCTGTTACATTAGCAAAGGATGGCCAAGCAAATCCCTGCCATGGCTTCCTTCGTACAGCAACGATGTGCAAAGGAGCTTTCAAAGTCTTGCTGAAACATTTTCTTCATCCATCGGATGGATGCTAATAGACAGGAGAATGTCTGTAACTAATAATTCCCTCATTCAGGAATTCAGCAGATTCCACAGACATAAATTTGTGCCCATTGTGAAAGAGTAATTCATTTGGATTTCCTCCACGGCTGAAAATGAGTCCTTGATTACTGTTCTGGAAGTAACCTGGGAAGTAAAGGCTGCTCCAGCCATTAGTGAACTCATCAGCTCAGTAACAGCATAATCGCAGCCTGCTGGTAGCGTTTCAGAGGGCTTTCCTCAGCTTACGCCCATTCCCATCTGCTTTTCCTGCTGGCTGAATTCCAATGAACGCTGCTAAGCCACAGAACAGTAATGCAAGCCCTGCCACTGCAGAGAACACTGATTTTGTGTGTCCATCCATTTCTTGACAAGATAAAGCAGTAACAGACCTGGGCGACAGGAGTGAAGGAGCATTGCTCAATGTCGTTCCACGTGTTCAAACGTCCAAATCATTTCAAAGTGATCATTTTTCTGTTTCATTGGAGAGTGACATTGTCACAGGTGTCTTTGCTGAGGTCAGCTGTCCATGCAGCAGCAGCTACATAGTCTGCAAAATTTCTCCTGCATGATCTCTGGGAAGTCTTGGATACTGTGAGGGATTGGAGGACTCCATTTGTTTGTGGAAAATTAAACCAGATCCATCAGCATGGGGCTGTCAAGGTAATTTGAAGCAAACTCAGCAAACCCTGCAGAACTGCAATGACAATAAAATTGTTTCATGTTGGGCTGTTTGTAAAAGCATCCTATGAGAATGATTTTTTAGTAGTACTGACTACTGGTGGATTTGACCTTGTGACTTACAGATGAAAAACTCTGCATCTTATTAGGGATGGTTGGATTCGTACCTCTCAGCTTTGTTTGTTTGTTTGTTTATTTGTTTGCTTTAATTGGAACAATTAAAAACATTTTTATTTCTAGTACAGTTTCAAAAGTCACAGAATCATTTAGTTTGGAAAAGAGTGCTGAGATCATTGAATCCAACCATCAACCCAACACTGCCGAAGAAAGCTTAACACATTAAAAACAGAATAATTTCTCGATTGATTTAATGGTAGATATTCCACTTATCCATAAGATTAAGATCTGTATAAAAATACTAATGGAAATACCATACAACAACATTGGCTGTGACTGCATCACAGTGTTTAATAAACCTTATATATCATTTGCTTCCAATAAAAACGTTTAAAATAAAATACAAACATGAAATCCTTTAATAAAGTTACAAACTGGTAATTGCTTGACTCAGCAACTCAGCAATGTGCTAGATTTTTCAAAAACTCCAAAATCTTTCATGAAATGTCCAAGAGAGAGCAAATTACTGATGAAAGTGATATATAAACAGTGGGGTTGGGGGGAGTGGAGTGGAGTGGAGAGGTGCCCCATTCCTTCTTGGTTTTCTTCATTAAGACTGAACAGTGCGTTGGAGCCAAGCTCCATGAGCCCCACAGACTGTGATGGCTGCAAGAGCTGAAAATCATACCTTGAGCCCAGAGAGACTTCCTGTGGTTCTGTGTTAGGTTCTGGGACCTAATTCCAGATCTAAAATAATGAAACATCATTTCAACACTCAGAGGGCAAAAGCAGATACAGAAACATAGAAGGGTTTTGAGACAGAGGTAGGAGACATAAGTTGCGCTTATGTTTGTGTCTTGGGGTGTTCTTCTCTTTTTTTAATGTACTTCCAAAATGTCAGTGCAGTACTACAGGTATTTTGTCTCCTCCAAAGTTTGTTGCAGTTGTCCCAAAAAACCACAATGATAATTCAACAAAACACTGTTTAACCAAGTTCTCATTTGCTGACAATCTGACCCACAGGAAAAAGAAGTCTGCGAATGAATTATGCAATTCCACTAGGGAAAAGGAGATGGACCCTTTTGCGTAGCATGTCAGCAGGTGTCCTGGTTAAATCTGCTGCTGATTTCACAGGAAAAATTGTGATCAAATTATGGTAAAATTATTAAATTATGTCAGTGTAGTCCTGACCTTGGCTAGGAATTGGCTGAAATAATGCATGACGGGCAAAAATATGTATTAAGTTTTAGAAAACTTTGAATGGTGTGTCTTTCCTTTGTCCACAGACAAGAACAGTTTCTTTGTTTTAGTAGCTCAAAGAGGGATTTAACACTGGCAAGTGGATGCAGGAGGGGCACGGTGCGAAGGTTTCGCGGGAAGCGGAGCCTCTCTGATGGCCACCCCCACTTGGAGAGGCTGTGGTGGTCCCTGAGCTGTGTCCCCACAGGGCCATGGAAACAGGAGGCTAATGTGGAGCAGCTTCTTGCCTCCCCTCCCTGTCCCACTCATCCCATAAAAATCCCATAAAAACAGGTGAAGTGTCCCAAATGGAGCCCAGCGCTCGTCCCAGGTGTGTGAGCAATGGGAGTGTGGGATGTGCTGTCCCTGTGTCCAATAGATCAGCTGTAAACCAAGGCCTCAGATCTTGTTTATTAACTTGGAACGATGTTGTGAGGATTAGAAGGGATTTTGTGGACTTCTCCAAATTAAATTGTTTGGTTCAGCTGCCCTTTCTAAAACTGTGATTCAATTCAGGCATATAATATATCCCAAGTTACCACAAAGTTTGTATTTGGAGGTAATATTGTCTATGCCTATATTAATATCAAGGTTGCTTTAGTTAAGATAGGGAGAATACTCACATTTAATTTTAAAAATGTATGAGCTAAATTTTTTGGGTTTTTTTCCTAAATTTAATAAAAACCATCATCCTTGCAGCCCTGAAAACAAATCAAGGGTTGCTTGATTGGCTTTTAGTCACCACCATATGCTTTTTTCCTTAGCAAAGGGCAGGAAACTATTGCATTACACAAGTGGAATTTAAAATGTTGCTGATGTACTTAAGGATGCTCTTTCCTGAGAAGAATCATTATGTATGACCATGTTCTTTAAAAATGTGATTACAACAGTTGGGCAGATGGTAGACACTTGGGGTCAGCTCTAAGGAGATCTGTATTTACAGTGTATTAATAATGGTTTAAACTTTCTCATAAATAGATGTTGATTAATTTTAAATCCATTTGTAGAAACCTAGCATTGCCAGACTATTTCCTGAAACCACAATACAAAGTATGATAAACACCATCCGTTAATCCAGACTAATGTACTCCACACGTTAAAAAAATTCACTAAAAGGATTAATGTAATTTTTCAAACATGAAAAAAACCAGATTGTGTATTTCATATATACTTCATGTGTTGAATTTTTGACAGTCAACTCTTTCCGTTTGATAGAATTATGTATTTTTATCCTTTGCTGAAACATACTTTCAAGTAATTTATATTTAATTTTATATTCTGTTTGGGATTTCTTCACCACTTTGTCACACAACTAGTTCATTCCATTGAGTGGAAAATAAATTAATCCAATCAGGTAAAACAGCAGGAGGAAAATTTAGGAAAAGCCTTTTTTAAAGGCAAGCAGACATAATTTTGCTGGAAATAAATAGCATTCAATGGTGAATCTTAACCTTAGGCATTTTTTAACCCTGTATTTTGGGTTTGGGTCACAAAACAGTACAGGGCATTTCTGCAATCCTGACACCTGCTTGGAAGTTCCAACCTAAAAGCTGTTGGGCAGAAATAAGTTCATGGCAGTAGAGCTTTGTTGTGTTTCCAAGGGAGTGAAGAGGCTCAGAGTGCAGGTATCTAAAATATCTATGTCCAGGCACACACAGACCTTTTTGTGCACTTATAGGTACTTAGATACTGTGGACAGAGCAGATAAATGCACACAGAGATGTGTATGTTTGTGTGCCTGTTCGTGCAAACACTTGTGCTCAGCAACTTTAAATAACTGTCTGAAGTTTGAGGGTAACTCGATTAAAAATTCAACCAACAGCTGATACCGCCTTGCAATCCACACAAATATGAGAACCAAATCTGGGGTTGCAACAGGATCATTTTATTTCCTTCATAAAAGTTTATGCAAGAGGGAGATGTTCCTCATTGCAGCAATTGTTAAGCACTGGAGAATTTATAGGCAGAAAGAAAAAATAGATTGATCTTCAATAGGTCTGTGAGCTATCACAGTCTTGAAACAGTATGAAGTGACATGGTTTAACACTGGAGCTAGAGGGTGAAGAAATTATGTCAAATTTTCAGCTTGACTTCTACCAACAAAGTTTTGTGCATAATTTTTTGCATAAAAATGTAGAATGGAGTAAGTTTTTCTTCATAGCATTCCCTTCCTTTTCGTTGTTCCTTTGTTTCTGAAAGATAAAACCCAGAAATTGCCCTCTGAGCAGTAAATGTAGAAACTACAAATTTTGGCGCTGTTTTTCAAGGGCTGTAGAATTGAAGCATCCTTAGCAAGGGCCTCTAAGCAGTGACAACATTATTGGTTTTCATGTTTGATTGAAATCTAGTTACTTGTGGACTGGACTTAATGTTCGAAACTCACGTGTAAATTTATTCCCTAGATCTGTGCTCTTACTGAAATAGATAAAACCGAAGAACAAGGGAAAGTTCAGAATGTGTGTAAATATCATAAAACAGTCCAAAGAATACAGTCCCAGGTGCCTTAAAAGATCTAGGAGAGACAGAAAAACTGAATCTCTGTCATTGTGAAGCTGCTGCTTTTGTAAAACGTATTAATCCCAATCAGTAAAGCAACTACTACAGATTTTAAAATCCCACTGAATTCAACATGGTCAAGTGAAACAGAGTGGACCTCAGGCTATGCCATTGTCCAGCCTGATTTTCAGCTGAGTATTCTCTGATCCTTATCTGCAGTTTCTATGTGCTTACACATACTCTGTTTTGGATGGCTAACACAACTTACCAAAATCTGAATGTGAAAATTGCCATTCTCATGTCCATAATACCTCCTGCTTTTTGAATTCTTTATGAATTTAAAAAGATCCAGGTGATCTTTGCCCCCTGAGCTTCACAAGTCAAATGGTCTGTATTCCATAGCTGCACTTCCTAAAGAACCATTTTATAATCTCTACAGGAGATGTACAATTCCCCAGAATTGCCCCTTGTTCCTCAGCAGGGTTTCTTTCCTAATGTTTTCCAATGTCACCAAGGACACTTCCGTGCCTTACCCACGCGTTGCTGCCATAACAGCCCTTTCCCTCTCTGCCTGTTCACTATCCAGTTGTCCTTTCTCAAAATGTTTTCCTACAATGTTGCCAAAAATTTCCTTCTGGTTTCTGGCCTTTGCCGCTTGTCTTCCATCACAGAGAACCTTCCAGCTGACCAACTTCTGCGTCCTGAGGCCACAAGGAGAAAGGGACGGCTCCTGCAGCAGTGAGCTCTGGGACAGGGACTTTCAGCACCTTCAAGGTACATTTCAGGTCCCCAGAATTATTTAAAATTGGGAAAATTGAACCCCTTCTGTCTCCCTGTCATGAAACTTGTTCTTTGTGTTCAGTTTTTCAAAGGCTTGTCTGGCTTGGGAGACAAAGCTGCAGATTTTCTTGCACATGCAATAAATGCCCTTTGCAATATTTGCTTTATCTGTCACATATATGAGTTTCTATGATACATGCAAGAGAGGGAGTGCTTTGGTTTTGTTTCCAGTCATGTAACCCTTAAATATGGAGAGTTCCTATTTACCCAAATATGCTATTTCCTAATATTCCCAACTTCAATTTTTTTCCCCAGCCCTGTGCTTACTTGGCCCAAATTTCCTTTTTTTTTTAAAAAAAAAAAACCCTGTACTTAACTTCTACATGGAACTCACTGGCTAATCCTTCTAGGTTAACTTTGAGTAGATAAGTCGGAAGTCAATTTTTCAGTCCTTAGCAAACGTAATTTTTTTTTATGCTTCTTAAGAATATTCATATCCTCTTAAAAGTCTTCTGAAATACTTAGATGCCTTTCTTGAATTGCCTTATTTTGAACACTCTCTGGATGTTTGGTGTTAAGCGAATCTATTCTTTTTTTTCACCAGTTACTAATAACAATGACGGCCTTTCTGTTTGATTTATCAGCTGACACACTAAAGAACATTCCAATTTTTTAATTTCCCCAGCATGTTTTGCTGTTCTGTACAGTATCTTCATTACCGCTTGATATTTCTAAGTTCATTACTACATAAACCAGCTATGTTAAAACAGTTTGTATTTTTGGAAGCACAGACAAACAGCATCAAGTACATCAGTGAAATACTTCATAATGACCTCTGCTGTTACACTTCTTTTGCATCCATTAAAACTGTTTTAAATAGTAAGAGCCATAATAATAGAATAATAGGCAGCTCGTGATAGCTCAGAGGACGCCTGATGCTAAAGAAATTAATTTGCAGGTGTCCTTGATTCCTGAGTGCTTATTGTTGATGGCACTAAGTAGTGCTTGACTGGAGCATCCATCTGCTGTTCACGTCTCCAGCAGAGATATTTTTGCAGTACTTAGGAGCACTTACTCTTGCTCTCTTAATGTGAGATGGTAGCAAGAGCGTGAGAAGTTTCAGCAGTTCGCATCTGCTGAAGCAAAAAGGAAATGTTTGACTTTCTGCCCAGCATTGCTAAATACAGAAACTTGGAAAATAGGGATGTAAAAATACTCTTTCCCTTGAAAATGTTCAGTGATGCCATTTCCCAGGATATATGGGTTGATTTTTGTTTTTAATAACATGGAGATGGGGGGTTTTTGGTGCTGAAATAAGTGTGTTAGAATCAATTGTTTGATGTAGTCAGATGTAAATTGTAACTGGGAAGTGCAAAGACTTGGGTAGCGTCCCAGATATCCAGCAATTAAAGAGTGACATAATGGTACTTTGATCATAGCTTGTGTTCTTTATATTCTTAACTCATGAAAATTTGGTTGAACGTGTCCTTCTAGAAGTTTGAAAAGCTGAATATTATAGATATGTTAAATAATACCTTATGCTGTTCAATACAGTGAGTAAAAATCACAATTCCATGGGCTTAGGCCTCAGTTCAAGAAAACACTTCAGGTTCTATTTAATTTGATTTGCACGATAAAATCTTCCCTATATCAAATAAAGAGTAAGGGTAGCACATAGTGACTCAATTACATCTGGCTCAACTCTGCATCTCAGCTAAAGTTATTAAACTCTGCTAAAATATTTCAGTCAGGTTATCGAAACAGTTTAATTAATTTTAAACATTTATGAGCCACGCTGTAATCACGTGTCATGACTCTGGTTAAGTCGGGTGGTCTGGTGTTACCCGCACCACCCATCACCAAGAAGGACCAGTAAATTTCCCATTAACAAGATGGAAATGCCACAGTCTGGAGAAAGGGCCATTAACAGCAACTTGAACTGCCTGCAAGTGCTCAGTTTCTGCCTGTGCATTGTTTCTATGTTTTCTGGGGTTTTAACCCTATTTTATGCTACGAGTGTTCTCAAACTGTAGAGGTATCTATAGTGTGACAGTGACAGTCTGCTCATCACATTTAACATGGCAGAGGTGTTAACATGGCATGTTTGGGTTCAGACCATGGCCCAAAGCTGATGCTGGGGTATACAGAATTTTTTTTTCCTGGATTTGGATTTTTTCCTGAATTGAGTTTGCAAGAAGACTGGAGAGGGCCTTTTCAGAAGGACATGTAGTGATGGGACAAGGTTGAATGGCCTTACACGGAAGGAAAAAAGGCTTAGATTACCTACTGGGAGGAAATTCTTGACTATGAGGGTGATGAGGCCCTGGATAGGTGCCCAGAGCAGCTGTGGCTGCCCCTGGATCCCTGGAAGTGTCCAAGGCCAGGTTGGACAGGGCTTGGAGCAACCTGGGACAGTGGAAGGTGTCCCTGCCAGGGCAGGGGGTGGAATGAGATGAGCTTGAAGGTCCCTTCAAACCCATTCTGCAATTCCATAATTCTGTATTTTTTCTGAGCCCCAAAACTAAGTCAGGAAACTCAACAAGCTTTAAGACTTTCGCCTTTCTGAAGACCTGAGCTCATTTTTGTCACAACTTTTTTTTGTTTGGTTCCTGCTCATTGTGGGTGCATTAGGCAATCTCTGATTTGGAAGAAAGCACAATTTTTGTCAAGATTATCTGTAGACACGGGCAGTAACACTGCAGCTCCGCACAGCCTGAGGAGCAGCTCCCCGTGTCTAATGCTCGGCTGCTTGGCGCTACCTTTGTTTTTTATAGCAAATAACCTTTGGCAGAATAACGTTGGTGGCTATGTGGTAGTGCACACACCTACTATATATAGCACAGTCCTTTTAGTTGCTCATTAGTAATTTCCTGCATGGTGGATGCAGCATTCGGATGAAACTCAGGCACATAAATCTGACTTGCTTTATTAGGATAGGAAAAATCCTGAGTATGTTGCAGCAGAAATTCAGTCTAATGCAAGTAACAGCTGAAAGTGCTCTTTAAATTCCATGGAGATTTGACTTTTAGAACAATTTTGGGGGATCAGAGCACTATGCAGTCTGAAAGCAAAGGCAAAGTATATGAGTGCCTTCATTGTTGGCCCAGATGGCATGACTTAATTAAATAAAATATCTGTGCTGCGTATGTGTTGATGTCTGACGCTAGCCCTGGGCCAGGCTTGCAAATAACTGTGGTTTGCTAACGTGTGGCTTTTCAAACAAAATCTGTATTAGCGCTCATGAGCCATGAGTAGTAATGTGGCCTGGGCTGGAGGCACAAGCTGGGTACTGAGTGATGAACAGAGCGAGGCTTGAAGGAGGAATTCAGCAGCCCTTTGGAGACGGTACATTTGGGATGGAATGTACTTACCCTGACATCCTAGAAATCAGCTAGAGGAAAAAAATTGTGCATCATTAGCAATAGTTTTTAACTTCTTTTAGGTATCCTAAGACCTTGGCTGGCAGCTGTTTTCTTTTAGTGGGGAGCCAGGACCCTGAGGAGAAGGGTAGGAATAAGATGACCTTGTCTTCCAGTAGCGTCAGGACCCAGGCGGGTGTGAGGGTAGGATGTGGAGGTGGCACCAAGTTTGCCTCCAGCTCCTGATTTCACCATGTTAGTGCTGTTCCCAGCAGGACATGGCTGTCCCTCAGGAGCACACTCCAGCCTCCTCGGTCCTGGGGTTGGAGAGGGATGGCCAGGGGCGGTCACTGGGGGCTGTGCTGTGACATCCTGCTCCCTGCAGTGGCATTCCTCAGTGGCGCTGTCCATCAGCAGCATTTGGGCAAGGGATGGACACCCAGGAAAGCAGAGGCTTGGGACCGCCAAAGTGGTGGTGTTTTTCCCTCCATTTCCCCAACAGTAAATATCAAGGTTCTACTTTGAGCTATAAAGAGAGAAGTTACTGTGAAAAGATGCTGTCTGAGGAGCAAAAACAGACAGTGTATTCATGTCTAGACTAAAGCATGTGCAAGTTTCCAGGTTGGAAAAAAGGTCCAAAGAGAAGTGCTGAAAGAAGACTAAGTGAAAGTTCCCCCTGGCACATGCAGCACACTGAGAACATGGATGACATAGCTCAAACAGGGGAGGTGGGCAGCAATCCATGGGGGGCAGGTGGAAGAATGGGCAGGAGAAGCAAGTTGCTACAGACAGCAGCAGAGACCCAGGGGTCATTGGTGCAGATGTTTGTTTCAATATGGAATTGCCATAACTATGATTTTCTTAAATTATTTTAGTGAATAAATGGGGGTGTAATCCTGAATTAGTAGAAATACACTGGCTGTTACATGGCAAGCTTTTGGCTTTGCAAATGAGTCTTACACCAGGTACCCATTTTTGCAATCAGAAGTTGTGGAACCTGGTCCTTCATATTCAGTTTGGCTTTCTGCCATGTTTTGTTTTCCCTCATATGGACTTCAAGAAGGGTTTACCTTTCAATTCTGAAACCTGGCCTATCAGTGCTTGCATGTCTGTCCTTGGAAACTGAAGCACAAGTATTGTTGTGGTTCAGAATGGATCTTCTGCTAATGGATCTGACTAAATGCTTCCAAAATTTCATAGGATCATAGAATCACAGGATTGCTTGGGTTGGAAGGGATCTTAAAGATAATCCAGTTTCAACCCCCTGCCATGGGTAGGGTCACCTTCCACTAGACCCAGACTATCTTTTGGGGAGTATGTGTAGGTGGGTTCCAGATCTATCCAAACTGAGTCATTAGTCTAAAAACACCTTTTAATTACAGTAATCTGATATAAGGTGCTGAGGCATGTTGTTTCAATGGTATCCTAAAGAGATGCCTCTGAATTTCATTTCCTACTAAAAAGCTGTACACCTCTTGCATTAAGCAGAACCAGTTGCACCGCATCATCTGGAAACTGAGCCATTATTTTTTGGTGTTCTAGCATTTATATCACGTGTAAGGAATATTGAAAAATCTAAGGTATTTCATGTTGGAGCACATTTCCTTTTTGACTATTAATGCCCTTTTACTCAGATAAATAATTAATATCTGGTCACACTTTGGAGCTGGTAAAAAATTTTAGAAAGCGGATCGTCAGCTGTGAGAGAAAACAGCATTTGTGTTGGGATTTCCATCTTTGTCTAATTTCACTGGGTTGATTTGGTTTGCAGTCTCCCATTCATTAAAACCTGTAACACGTGCTTTGCTTAACACATTTGCCTAAATTGCATTGGCTTAAACATAATTTAACCCTAGATTTAAAGGACTATTAAAGGTATTGGAGTTTTTTTTCAACAATATACCTTAGAATCAATTAAGGAAGAAAGGGGTTATGCTTCAATGCTCCAACTATGTGGATTAAAAAGAAATTCTGACTTGGAGGGAAGAATGCAAGAGAAGGCTGCCCTGAGGCAGCCTTACTGTAAGAGCTGACAGCTCAATGCATACTTTAGTGCTTGCTAATTGACTTTTTTCAACAGAAAGCTGAACTGATCATGGCAACTCCCTCACCACACAGCGCACATGGATAATCGAATAAAACACGCCTCACCCTCCTGCACTTTTTCTCAACTCTGGTTCTTGGAAAATTAGGTAAGGAAGTATTTTACAGCAGGGCAGACCTGCTCATTGTTTGTTAATGGCAGTAAAATGAAATACAATACAACAATATTGAAGAAGGGTGGTACAACCAACCCGGTGTGATGTGTTATGTATAAGAACATCCTATACAAAGATATAATAATATATATATGTAATTATTAATATATAATCATAAAAACAAATAATAATAGATAATAATAGTATATAGTAATAACATCTCTAAATACTCAGTAAATATCTACAAGAGGGTCTGTGAATACAGAGGTTTTTAAATATTTTTCCCACCTGAGTTGATTTTCTTTCCTCAAGTCTGTCATTTTTTATTTACTAGTACAACTACAACATTCACTATTTCACTCTAGTCCCAATAATATTAAAAGTTGAAGCAAGAACAGCAACACTGGCAGGTTTTACATGGATTGGTGGCCACTTCTTTCTTTAATTATATTTATAGTATTGCTACTTCTATTTTGAAAGCTAAAGAGAAAGAGCTGAAATAATAAAGGCAGATTGTTAGAAAAAACCCACCAAAAAACCAAACTCACAACTCTGCCCTTTGCATTCTAAATATTCAAATTTGTAATGCAATATTGCATAGTTCACCTGAGCCGGAATAGCACCTTGTTTCTGCCATAAGTCTTTGACTATAAGTATAATTATAAAACTCTCATAGCTGGTTTTTGCCCATCAAAGGATGAGGTTTTTGGCCATTTCTTTTCAGGAGAAAGGCCTGCTGGCATCAGATGCAGAGCATCAAGGACCTGGATGCACTTGTCTGCTTCTTCAGTATACCAGTGTATTTCTCAAACAAATCTCACCAAAGATTTTGCAGAGTTTAAACCAGGTCTTTGAATACATAAACTGTTTTTTGTTTCCTTTCTCGCTGGAGATATCAAGGTAGTATGATACAGTTCTTTTTCTTTAAGTCCTGGGGAATGGAGACTGGCTGTCAAAATCACTAACCTGTCTTTTCATGTGTAGCAAACTCCAGAATTTGGACTGCAAAATGATTTTATCACATTTCTGCAGCCTGCTGTCCATGACACCAAGCCACAGAGTAGTGAAATAATTCTGCAGGATTTGGGGTGTGATAGTAGTTTGGCTTTGGTTTTTTTCCCTGGTCAGCTTTGACACTCGGTAGGATGCGATGAGGCCCAACATTAATGAGATTACTGTAGAGGAGTAGTGATGAGCAAGCAGAAGCTTGTGGCATGAAAAGTGTATGGCAGAGGAAAAAGAAAGGTTTTGAACTAGAATTAGTTTTCTAATTTTTTTAACTAAAACACTAACTAACAAAAACATTTGCACTTTGTTTAACAGGACAGTAATTCAAATTTAGATGTGCTCCATAGGTGCTGCCACAGAGAGTGGAGTCGGATTATTACAAAGATACATATATAAATAACATATAAAATAGTTCCAGTCCTCTGTCCCATGCTGGGTACTCGGGTGCCAAGAGCGGTGTCACTGCAGGAGTACAGGGTCTGGGTGAGCCCTGGGAGTGGAGCTGCTCTGACACCTCTATGGACACTGCATCCGTGAAATTAAAGCTGCTCTGGACCGGACTAAAGCCAATACAAGTTGTTTTGTGTGGGCATGCAAATCTTTGCTGTTCAGGCTGTTTTTTCAGCTGGTTTTGAGATGGCTCATCAATTTGGAAGCAGCTTGTGATGGTCTTACATTTCATTAAACTTTTACAGAATCACAGAATATCCTGAGTTGGAAGGGACCCACAAGGATCATCGAGTCCAAGCCTTCAGTGAATGGCCCATACAGAGATGGAGCTTTAGAACAGCATTATTGACTTTGATGGATCCTTTTGCCCTTTTAAGAGTAAATAAGTCTATCTCAGTTAGACCCATATGGGCAGAGGTTATTAAAGCCCTTCCAAAGCTTTCCTGGGCCTGGTGGGGACTCTTCCTGTTTCCTTTTTAGCTGCCAGCTTGGCCCTGGCAATGACATTTTAATCACATGTACCCACCAACGCCACCACCTTGTTTAGCCAGACCAAGAGGCTACAGCTCTGGTCATTACATTCATTGCTCTTCACAATAAAACATTTGTACTCAAGCTGTCAGTAAATGTTTCTATTTAGCTGGTGATTTAGTGTCCTGGATTATGCTGAAAATACTTTGAACTGATGGTTTTCTTAAAAGGCCAAACCACTTCTTATATTGCATCCAGTACGACTTTGAATACACTGGGAAGGCTTATCCAGCACTGAATGTTTCTGCAGACTTCTAATAATATGTTGGGAACAAATTCAGAGAATGAAAAATTGCTGCGAAAGTTCTCAAAATTCTCACACCATGGAAGACGAAGCAGATTTTATTATCCTTCCTCAGGATTAACAATGCCCTGAACACCAGTGGATCTCCCTATGTGGAAGCAAGGAGAGTCTGTTCCTGAACAGGTATTCACTCACTTCTTAGGATACATTTTCCAGGTGACTTGTGGAGTTTTCACCATGTGCTTCCCATTAATCTTGAGATGAATGTTGTACAAATCCCAAGTCAGCACTAGGAATATCTACCTACTAATTTTTAGAAGCAAAAATTCTTAGTAACTAGAGCTGGGACTACCTGGTACAAAAACGAGTTCTTTATGCTAATTGTGAAGAAAAGTGTTAATTTTTGGAAAACAGATCCCAAAGTAGTTGCCTAAAGTAGTATTTTCTTACTATTTATGACCAATCCCTAGAAAATTAAAAAAAAAACCCAAAACCAACAAAAAAAAACGGAAAAGAAAACCGCAAAAGAAATATGTCTTTATCTTCTAAGAGAGTATGGGCAAGGTGGGCATCTGTCACTGGGAGTCCCTTTTAATCCAAAAATTGTACTAGATTTTAAGTTCTGAGAGGTTTATTCGGCCCACTCTCTGCAGCCTACGCATGGCCATTTGCTCTTTATAAAACTAAACAAATTTGTCTCAGTTCTGCAGGAGGAGGTTCTACTGTAGAGCAACATAGAAATGGAAGGTGTATCTTATAAGGACTGACACTTGAAGAATATAGATTCTTGTTGCCAATATTTTTAGAGATACAGATATTCTGCAACTTTTAAAATGTTTTGTAGGGAAACCATTGTCAATAGTAAACAAATTCTGGGAGCAAACTAATCCAGAAACAGCATTTCTGACTGTGAAGATCCCATCAAAATGAAGACCTTGCTGTGGCTGGAAAGCATCAGGAATTCCCTGTTTTCAGTTGCGTGAAGGGATTTCCAAACTGTCTGAAGGTGCAGATTAGTACCTAATGTCCTAGGAAATGACTGTGTTTGACCAAATTTCAAAAAATTCATTTATATTGTGAAAGTATTATGAAAGAAAATACATGAAAAATCCCACTATGCCTCAGTCTACAGTTTTAGGTAGAAGTGTGGGATTTAGGCCCAAATACTCTCAACGTCTTCCACCTGAGGCCTTGATTTTGCACTTCTTTAGAGAAAATCTGTGTAGACACAGAATCACACCTGTCTTTCATTTCAGAAGGCTGACACAAGAGCTAATTAATTCAGTGGGGCAGCTGATTACGGTTTATGGGTATTCAAAGGTCTCTTCGCACTGAGCTTGATCTGCCTTAGATCCAGGTCTTCATTTCTCCATGGATACACATGTTCATCCTAAAGTACTGCTCCAGCCCCAAAATTGTATTCAGAAGGACTTTCAAATATTGTTGTTTATATTGGTGCTCCAAAACTGTTCAGAAGACTCAAGCAGTATTTTGCGCAAGCAAAGAACTCCCCCAGGAACAGATTCCTGCCCCTACCTGAAAAAAAAAAAGATCAAGAATAAAAGGCATTTCAAATACAGCTAATTCTAAAAACATCCCCTGTAGGGAAATTCGAATGTGACATGCTACTTTATTCCCCTAAATGTTTTTAGAATTGTGGGTGTAGTTTAAAATATGCTATTTTTGATACATTTGCATGTGTAGCTGTAATCCCAAGAAAATTTTCAGCAGTAATAAAAACCAAAATTAGATAAAACCTGTCTGTAACTGTAAACCAGAAAACTTCTAAGAGCTAATTGTATAACACAGTGCAAGTACTTTATTAGTCTTTCCTTTCCTCTCAAAAATATATTTAAATTAGTTGGTTGTTCAGTGTAGACTGAAATGATAAAAAAAATTAAAAATTAGGAATTTCAATAAATGTGAAACATATGCTTCACTGTTTAAGCCCTTTTCTTGTGGTTTGCAGATGATACCAGGGCGTCCAATAATAATAGCAGAACTGCACAGCAATCAAAGAATGATTTATTTTAAACTGCTTCATGAAGACAAAAGCTGCCAAATCGCTAGCAGATTCTGCTGTGAGGGTTTTACTGCTCCTTCTCCCTGGATACTTGCACTTAAGTAATTTATTCAGTTCCCAAATTACAATAAATCCTTCCTATGTCGCGAAGCAGTGTTTGTAATTCCTTCTCTAGAGGTGCCTGCAGCACTGCAGAAGGAAAACTGTGCTGTTACTACTTCACCCACCCCGTGCTTGGTGCGTAAAATCCAAATTATTCCTTTCCCACTATGCATTGCCATCTAGTGGCCTGTGCTCCGCTGTGTGCCACAGCAGCTGGGAGTGACCACGGACATCAGCCAGGAGTGACCATTGGCATCAGCCGGGACTACCCATTGGCATCAGCTGGGAGTGACCATTGGCATCAGCCGGGAGTGACCATTGGCATCAGCCAGGAGTGACCATTGGCATCAGCTGGGAGTGACCATTGGCATCAGCTGGGAGTGACCATTGGCATCGGCCAACTCAAGCTGGCACTGCCCCAGTCGTGGCTTTTTTGATCACTGTCTTTAGAGAGGATTGAAGCCCTGTTGCAAGGATCTGCTAATTGCACTGCCATGTGCATGTGAATTGACGTTCCTTTTTACTTTATTGTGAATAAAGGCTCACAACAGAAAGAAAGGGGCAGAAAGAACGAGGTAATGTGTGAACAGAGCCATTGGCTTTTCCTTGGGATGTGGAAATCTGCTCAGCTCAATCAGTGGTGAGGAAGAAATAATTAGTGCCAGGTTTGCACATTGGCATGGCTTCCAATCAAGGACAGTAAAAGATTATAAAGAATTGGATCAAAATTCTCAGGCAAAATTCTATCTTCTGGGAGCTCAGATAGCGATAGGACAACGGGGAACAATTTAAAACTACAAGAGGAGAGATTTAGACTAGAGATCAGGAAGAAATGGTTCCCTGTGAGGGTGGGCAGGCCCTGGCACAGGTGCCCAGAGCAGCTGTGGCTGCCCCTGGATCCCTGACAGTGTCCAAGGCCAGGCTGGACAGGGCTTGGAGCAGCCTGGGACAGTGGAAGGTGTCCCTGCCCATGGCAGGGGGTGCAATGAGATGTGCTTTAATGTCCCTTCACCCCCAAACCATTCTGGGATTCTGTGATTTTTGATCCGTATTTTCATGCCTCCCAACAAAGAGAAGCAGTGCAGCAGTGCCCTGAGGGGGTGGCTGTTCACTGGAGATCAGGTAAGGGGAGTCTCACCTGACCATCACAGGGGAATCTGGAAAGGCTTTTTCAAAATTCTCCATCATTTCCTTCAACACAGGTCAGTAAGTAAATCCTTCAGTCCTTTATGAAGTCATCATACCAACCTATTTCCTGCAAAGCTGCTTTTGGATATAGTTAATTTTTACAGTTGCGTGTGGGAAGAAAAATCACCAAATCCCAACTTTTTTTTAAGCTCAGTAAAAGTAAGTGCTACAGTGGTTGTTCAAAAATATTTATGAAACAGTAATAAATGAGCCACACACAATTGTCTTACCTTTCAACTGTTACCAGGGCTGTTCTAAAAAACCCAAGCAAATATTTAAGTGTTGTTTTTCTCATAACAAAATTACGGTGTTGAAGTTCTCTTTGTGCTGTGCTTTCCAGCAGGATCCCATGTGTCTCACTTGCCAGTGGGCTCTTGAGAAAACATAGCCTTGCCAGTACAACAAATAGCCAATATGGGGCTGTTTTAAAGTAGGATTTTGATAGTGAGGTATGTGTATATAGAAGAAACTCCAGGAAAATAATTGTGAGAAATTTTTTAGAAATATTAAAATGTAGTAATGACATTAATGGGACGTAAATGTATAAGAGGCAAATAAAAATTTAGTTCTCATTTTTGCAGCTCAATACTAATTTTAAAGTGACTTTTTGTCCTGTATTACATTTTATTTCATCACTAAGTTGGAGAAAAACAAAGGAAAAAATATATACAAAAGGTTTTGAAGAGCTCATTAATAAACTGTACCTGTCTGTACAGAATCACATCCTGGCACTGAAAATACAGAAGCTGCTTGAAAGAGAAACCATTAGAAACCACAAAAACTGACACCAAAAACAAGACTCTGATCTGCTTCTTAGCTGTAAATCAGCATCTATTTGTGCTAGCTGAGATTTTGCTGTCTTAACTGAAGAAAACCATTGTAATAACTGAATAAAGCCTTTATGTCCTTCAGATTTTGTATTGATGGAGTGAGTAAATATTGCGATTTGATACTAAGAGAAGAAAAATGCAACTGTGAGAGATCAGCCATGGAGAAGTCATTATCGAGTAAGAGATTCTTTAAATTCAATATGTTTTAAGGGCAGGTATTTTACATCAGGTGCTGAACTGCTGCTGCTGAGGGTTTAGTATTTTTAATTTTTATTTTTGGAAGTGTTATAAAGAACTAAGAAAGTTTTCTGCTTACCTCAAGTTATGCAGTGTGTTAGCAGCAAAGGCAGAGATCTGAGTATTGATGTTTGAGCTAAGTTTTGGATATATAAGAACCTGTCATTTTAAAAAGGCCTATTTTTTTTTTTCTGCAACCTTCTTATGTATTTGAATCAGAAATTTGTGGAAAGCACCAATTTCTGATTCAAATGCATAAGATCCCCCAAAGTGTGATCCCAGTGAAGTTACTACTTGAGAGTAATAGCACATAGCAAACTTCCAGCTTTAAGGCAAGCCTGTTGCAGATGAGCTCTGATTTCTTTAGGATACGATGATTTGCTCAAGTGATCAACGATGCAGACTGAAGCACAGAACTTTGTCACTTGAACACCTCTGTTCCGTATTTCTAGGATTTGTGCTCATGGCATTCTGTGCCTGCTTGGCTGACAGGGGCTTGGGAACAGTTGGCCTTGTTCAAAGGGGTTCTGTTGCAGATCTCTTTGTAAGGAGTTGTAAACGGAGCTAATCTTGTTTGAGGTTCCTAAAGTTTCGTTCCTTTTGTCTTGGGCTCTGTCAGCACCCCTGGCGCGTGTGACAACTGCGGCTCTCGGAGAATACCCTCGGCTGTGTCTTACACCTGCTTGCACTAAGGAAAGGAAACATTTGTCACTCTTATTTATATAATTGCTTAAATTGTATTTTAATTTTAACAGCTTATGTATGTTGGTGGAGAAAAATGTTTTCTGAATGAAAGTTTGATCAAATGCCCAGGGAGCTGGTGCAAGTCTTTCCATCGACTCAAAAGATTTCGTTTCAGGCATTTTACTTAAACAATACTCCTCTCTCAGCCATAACTAAGCAAACTTACATGCTTTTCATAAAAGAAACTGAACTAAAATATTTCAATGAGCAATATTTAATAGAATGTTTTATAGAAAACTACTGAAAATAAAATCTTTCCATTTTGCAATTTCGATGCAGTTTAAAATATAAAGAAATGTGGATTTAGTTCTTTAAAAAAGCAATAGATCTGCTTCAGTGTTACAAAACTGAATTTCTTCTTGCTAAAATGGAAATTGGATTAGATTCTGCTGGAGTAAACTCAACAATTGCTTAAGTTCTTTTGTGTTATTCTTCATTCCCATTAATAGGAATAACATGATACCTATACTCAGCAATTCCCATCACTGTGGGCTCTTAAATAAACATTAGGAAATACTAGTCTCCAAGTTAAAGGCTCCATTTAGCACACTGCTCAGCTATGCATTTTAGATTTGCCAGCCGGACTGGCAGCCCGGATTTCTTTGACCACTCATTACATTAATGCTTGCAGGCTTTCCTTACGGAGCTGAGCAGGTTCAGCATGTATCAGGAGGCCTTATCACTCAAAGTAAACACTCAAAGCATATTTCCCCTTTGCTGAAAGATTTACATTAGTTCTCTATTAGGCAGTGTATCAATTACAGAGCTGCACTTCCTACATGTCATAGGTGTGAGCTTCCCCTTTTCCGTCACCCCAACCCGAGTCTGAAGACAATATAAAAGGAGGATCTGGCTACATTTATTCAACTGAAGTATTTTAAACTATTTAGGTGAAATCTTGAAGGTGTTAAATCACAGCAGCGTCAACATCCTGAGGTGCAGACTTTGATGCCCTCGGTTGTGACAAACAGCACAAAACTCTGCAAATTTTGCCAAGGGCTCCTTCAGAGCTACTGTGTAAACAGCACTCAGCTGATCTGATAAAGTCGATCTGTTCTGTCTGTTCTGAGATACATGATCCAGAGCTTATCTCAGGAATAATCCAGGCAATTTGTTTACTGATAAGCAAGTGCAGAGAGAAGTAACATTTTAAGGAGCTGATTCCTCAAAGACTGGGTTTGGGCAGCAATTCCCTGGCTGTGACAGCGAAACAGCAGAGCAGCTCCAGGACACCACAGTGTGAACGTGACCCTGGAGCTGCATCCTCACAGGGTCCTGCAGGGAGGGTCACACGGGGAAGGGATGAAGGGATTCCGAGTGCTGCCAGTGCGGCACCAATGCTCTGCTCCGCTGTGGGGCAGCTTTGGATCGTTGCACATTAAACTTATGGTCTCTGCCTCAAACACCAGACCAGACCAGAACCATAGAATGGTTTGGGTTGGAAGAGACCTCAAAGCTCACCCAGTTCCACTCCCTGCCGTGGGCAAGGACACCTTTCATTAGACCAGGCTGCTCCAAGCCCCATCCAGCCTCACCTTGGACACTTCTGGGGATCCAGGAACATAAATTCCCATCATCCACCAGACTCTATCATTTCTAGTGATATTAGATCATAATTTTTGATGCATAGGACATTTTTTGGTTAGTTTTGTAGGTGAAGAAAAAAAAGGAAAGAAATACACAACAATTATGATTTTAACTAAGACAAAAAAAGTTACCACTAGCACCAAGTTGCCATCATTCTGTTGTTAGTGCTCCATACTTCCCAGCAAATGCTTTCCCTTTTGCCACAACCATTGCATGATATTTTTTATTCAGAGAAGTTGCAAGAGACAGCTATCTGGGCCCCTTGAGCCATATATACAATTGAGGTTCACAGGGAAAAGCAGAGTAAAACAAAAGCAGTTTCTTCCTGTGGCAGAATGTCATTTGCCACAAATAAATAAGTGTTGTGGGCAGGATGAGGATGACAGACCCTGGACCCAGGACAAGGTTGTGGAGGAGAAAAGCCCCCCAGTCTCTCCCTGGGGGGACAGAAATTTGCCCCTGTCAGGCCATGACTTTCTTCTCCCAACTCCAGTTCCAAATAAAATGGCTTTTTTTTTTAGTTTAAATGTATTCCAGTTATGAACAGAGACGTTTAATTATACAGCAAAGTGAGAGTTTCTGTATTGTGTGTTTTTGGAGGTTCCTGCTTTTATGGCTTTTAAAATTCTCAATCTCTATACTAAGCAAAAATCCAACATATTTTACACAGCTGCTGCTTCAAATTCCAGACATTTGACGTAATATTTTTGCTATGAAATTCCAGAATATCACCACTAACTGTACTTTATCAAGTAAAGACTCACTGAGCACTTCAAACCTAATAACTTTGATCTACCTTAACAAAAATTTCTGTCTAATCTGTCCAACTCTTTAGCAAATGCTTTAGCCAGCTATACTGGTATTTGTGTACATATATATACGTGTGTGTGTGTATAAAAAAAAAATTAATATATATTATAATAATACATTTATCTATATAATAAATATATAATAATAAAGTAATTTTTATATATATATATATATGTAACTAATACCTGCCATTGTTTCCCACAACTCTCTGAACTTGCCTTCTGCTTTACTGTTACTTTTCTTCCACAGCAGCAGTACCTTTAAGTCACAGCTGAGAGGGCAGATTTTTTTACTAGAATAACATAATTAGTGTTTGAGCCTTATATGAGTACTTCTGTCAGGTGTCACATGGTTAAAATTTCATTTGCAAAAGCCACATTATAAGGTATTAGTGATTCCTATACTTTAAATATGGTTCCTGCAGAAAATTGGAGATCTCTGAGCAGCAGCTTTGCCAGAAATGCTTAGAAAGATATGTCAGCACATGAAGAGTTTTCAGCTTCCTGGGTGTACAGCACAAATGTACATTCTGAAACTGCATTTCATTCCATGTAAAACCATTGAGTGTGCTGGGATAGGCAGAAACTGTCTCAAGAGTCTGTTCTTTATGGCTGAGTGCAATGACTCTGTGAGATACAGCCTTACACTGAATGAGGGTAGATTTAGATGGGATATTAGGAAGAAATTGCTCCCTGGGAAGGTGGGCAGACCCTGGCACAGGTGCCCAGAGAGCTGTGGCTGCCCCTGGATCCCTGGCAGTGTCCCAGGCCAGGCTGGACATTGGGGCTTGGAGCAGCCTGGGATAGTGGAAGGTGTCCCTGCCCATGGCAGGGGGTGGAAGGAGATGAGCTCTGAGGTCCCTCCAACCCAAACAATTCTGTGATTCTGTGATGAGAAAAGCATGGTTTAACATTTTATTTGTCACCTTATGCATACATATACACACATGTCTACATGTCTTTGCATGCTTGCTTGAAGAATCAGTCTGCAGGAAACAGATTTCAGACGCCTCACATGCTCATGTAAAAATGCATCTTTGACAAAGCAATCCTTGCGTTTGGTGAAGCAGTGACCCACTCTCCAATTTCCAGCTTTACCATCTTATCCCCGCTGTAGTTCTGTGCAGCTTGTGTTTGTATCAAAATCCACATCTAGGCAATGGCTTAGATGTGCTTGTGCTTTTTCAGAGTCTGAAAACTCTTCCTATTAGCAGCGCAACAAAGAACAATGCTGATACTTTCTTCGCAGTGAAGGCTGAGAGAGACTTTAAAATGTAAATTTAGATTAAACCATCAAAATTTTTATAACTTGCTTATGTCATAGCATAAAGGTCAAATATATCTGTGCTTTAATGGCTTTGAATGTGATTCCTTGGAATCAGTGATATATTTGGGTCAGTGACCACACAAATGAAAAATTAAAGGTATGCAAGTTTTTCCATTAATTCCTCTTGTGAAGTTTTCCTCAATTCCTTTACAGTACATATCAGCCAATAAAACAGTAATGTAATACATTAAAGTAAAAGAATCTAGGCAGTACTTTGGGCTGAAACTGGCCTGTGTTAGATCTCACAGAACTTGGGGAAGCTTGTGTTGCTATTACTGATTTTGCATGTGATAAGCCAAATTTTGCTTGTCCTAATCAGGTAATCATCGTTCAGATTGCAGTCAGGCAGTTCCCCTGATGGAGTGCAGCCAGTTTCTGGCACATGAAGGACTTTTATAGTTATCAAAAGCAACAGCCTAAATGTGACACAGCATTGGATCCCAGTTCAGAGAGGAGAGGAAGAGTTGGATGCAATAACACTTGGGTGTCTCAGCAATGCTATTAATAAGTGTTTGAAGATGTGAAAGTGGGAACTTGGAAAGCAGGCCACCACATACTCAAATATAGATGTGGATTTAATACAGCTCATTTATTACTGCTGATTGCTTGGAGGCATCATGGACAAAATCCTTAATGTAAGAGGAAAAAGTGTCAGCTGTCACGTTCAGTTCCAGCTTTAATTTCAATTGCCTGAGCAGGAGCAGCTGCGAGTTGGGTTCAGGCATATGAAGTTTTTAGTGCTAAAAAGGCAGCTGGGCTGGAAATACCCCAGGAGAACATATCCATTTGTCTGGTTAACTTCAACACTTAGACTATCAATCAGGTCAGCCTAAAGAGAAATGAATGACATCAGTCAAAACAATTGGATATCTCTGTGCAGTGATTAGCTCCGTGTAGTACAAAAACTTAAATAATTTGTTCTTTGAAAATGTGATGATTGATTGGCTTCCATTAGGCTTGGATTTTAAAACATTCCATGAACTCTCAGATAAAATGGCACTAAAATGTTATTGCAATAACCAAATAAATCATATTAGACTATAGTGTATATAAGTACTTTAAAACATTATAGATACTAGAATTCTGTGTATAATAAAAAGGTGAAGAATGTAATCCATGATTCTTTTTTTTTCTCATCTCACACCAGCATTATCCCTGGCTGCTTTCAAGGATAATGTTCCTAAGGAGATGAATTTTAAGTTTTGCTTTAATACATTATATATACCTAAGTAAAAGTTGTGCATTTTGGATATGTTTGGTCAAAGGGAGGAATTTTAAACTTATCTTATTGCAGAATTTATCTGAGCTTTTGATACTGGTGCTGGCTGTTCAATTGGAGTTCAGCCTGGCAGTCTTGCAGCTGGGAAATGGGCTGTCACCATTTAAAAGTGGTGCCTTTACCAGTACCAGTTTTGGGGTCCAGTTCATTGTCCTGTTATTCTGACCAGAGAATCCCTGACATAAAACAATGTTTAGCCTTGACTCTCTTGTAGAGGAATAAAACAAAGCCTTGCTCTGATACGTAGGATGGCAGTATGGTTAACACTTGAAATTTATGATCATTTTCCTAATATTTCACTTTTGCCTAATGACCCAGACTCTGCAGGCAAATAATTCTGTGAATCATCTCTTGCTTCAAAACAAACTGTAGACCCAATGCATGTGAGATTGCCTAAATATTGGAAGCCTTATGGATCATAAATCAGAAGGCAAGGAAAATAATCCCATCAAAAATGTTTTGCTTCATTATTTTAGGATTTAGTCATGGATTTGAAGCACTGGTGTTGAGCTTAAGTAATTGGTGCAATTGTAAATCAAAGGCAGCAGCACACACGGGACTGCCTTTGAAGTCACTTGGCAGCACGTGGCTTTTCTACTGGTGACTGATGCTGTTTTTTAATTTATTTTCTAATGAGAGCAAATGGAGTGTATTGACAAGATCCAGACACCTTCCAAAAAGTTTTTGGAGGTTTTACATGTTTGATTCCATCACTTGTTGTCTAAATATGACTACCTGTTTTCTAGGGTATTGCTTCATACTGGAAGTACTGACGTCAAATTGTCACATTTCTGCAATGAATGACAGATTTCAGAGCAAGTGCCATGCTTGGGATGTGGCCTCTCACTCCAGAGCCAATGAAAGCCTTAGGAAGCTGTGAGGAAGTCAAGGGACCTCCAAGACATCTATATGCATTAATAAATCCATTATTGTTAAATAAACAGGACAATTCAGTTTCTACATTATAAGTCTTCAGATAGGAAGGCTCAGGGGAAACTTAACAGTGTGTGCAAATACCTGCAGGGACAACACAAAAAAAGGATGGAGCCAGAGGTTTCAGTGACAGGATAAGAGGCAGAGGTGGAAGTGCTGGAGATTTACAAAGAGGGTGGTCAGACACTGGAACAGGATGCCCAGGGGGGTCATGGGGGCCCGATGGAGGTAACCAAAACCTGGATCCATCCGTGAGCAATGTACCCAAGGATCTGGATGATCTCCAGAGGTGACATGCAGCCTTAGCAATTCTGTGATCCTAATGCGGAAATTCCATGGAAATGAGATCTTCAGCAAGAGGCGCCCAACTACTGCGATTAATGGCTATATACCTTTCCTGATTTGGACATATATGATGTGTGCACCATCAAAAGTGGAGATTTCACTCTGTGTATCATAAAGCCATGTTCAATATTTATGATTAACTGATACCTACAAACTGTATTTCTATTTGAAGCTGCCTGGATTAGGCTTGGCTTGTCAGCGGGGCACGAGGGTTAGAACTTGTTAGACCAGGGTTAAACAGAGCAAGAACAAAGACTGTGCTGTGGCATTGTGCTCAAGTGCGGTGTTATTCCTGCATAGCCTCCACGTTGTAAAGCATTATATTCTGAATTCATGTTGTTTATGGAAAGGAGCAGATGAAATGTTAGGTCCTGTTTGAGAGCACCAGTTTGTGGTCCAGCTCATGAGCCTGTAGTTCTGGCCAGAGAATCTCGGACCTGTAGTAATGTTTAGCCTTGAATCCCGTGTAGAGGAATAAAACAAAACAAATCTACATGTTCTAAAAGTTTGAGGTTTTTTGAGTCTTTGGGAAACAGTGTATGTGGAAAAATGTTTAAATTCCTAGAAGTTGGTGAGATCAAAGCTAGAACTGTGCTGTGTTGAATTTCCTGGTGATATTTGCAGATAACATCTATTGCTGCTGGCTAGCTTTTTTTATGTTTTCATGGTAGATTATTTGGGTGCTTTGAAGAGAAACAAGGAATTTGTGTGTGTATTTATGCAGTGTCCTGCTCAGGGAGGCTGCTGTGGCACCAGCAGGGCTCCAGCACACGGCTGCAGGTGGATCTCACTGCCGGCACCTTGGGCACAAGGTAGACTTTGGGTCCTGCCTGCAATGAGAGAGGGAATGGCTTCTAATGCTTTGATAATTGAGCTCACTCCTAACTTTCACAACAAATTCTCAACTCCTGTTTATGGCAAACTTCCACTCTGCATATCTTAACTTGTATCACAGTCAGGAATGCAGTTAAAGGCAGTGCTCATTCTTAAAAGTGCCAATAAAAACCACTAAAAAAGTGGAGAATTTGTGAAACACATAGATGTGAAACAAATAGCTGAAACATATTTGTAAGTGGAATTCTTCCTGGATGAATTGGCATGGCTGCTTAAGCTCCAGTCTAAAGCTTAGTACCATGCCTACTGTCCATATTGTTATTTATCTGCTCATTGCACCTCAGCATTTGGGCAGGGAGTCTGGGGAGCTGTCACCCATGGAGAAGGAATGTCCCTGGGATGGTGCCCAGATGGAGGCACGGAGGGTCCTGGCAGGGTGTCCTGTGGAGAGTGATGGACAGCACTTATCCTGTGTCCTGCTGCTTCTCCACTTTGGAACTAATCCCAGTGCAAAGTGAATAGGCCTGTGTTAAGTGCTGACTTTCTGGCAATGTGTTTTATTTTTCAAACACACACATAGAGTAGAGAGGCAAAGAGCCCACTCTGTCAGGTGATAGCTATTACCTTTCTAGTGTGGCCATGGGATAAATGACTTTTCATTCTACAGTGGCAGTGAAGTTAATTATTTATTTTTTAACGGTGTATTGGAATGCAGGAGGGCTGCCCATCTTAGTAAGGCTCTGCACCTGCAACGAGGGATCAGCTCATACCTGAAAGCCAAAACCAGCCTCAGCCTGAGCTCTCTGCTGAGGTATAACCCTGAAGAACTCTTTGCTGCAGAGCTGCTGCCACAGGACACACCTGGTGGCTGCTGGTGGCCCCCAGCTCCGCTCCAGTCCCGGATCCTTGTGCTCCCAGTGGGATCAGCTGCTGCCAGAGGAGATGCAGAGCTGCTTCCAGCAGATGGCAAGAGGATGATGGAATCTTTCCAGTCTTGCTGATGGCTCAGGAATGCCTTCAAAGGGCATCATTTTTCCTGAGAGCAACTAGAGGGGCTTTGTGCGGAGGGGACAGGCTGCCAGATTTACTTCTTTGGGACATATATAGAATCCAAGAATCATGGAATCATTAAGGTTGGAAAGGACCTCTAACATCATTGAGTCCAACCATAGGACTAGTCCCGAAAAATCTTGGTTGTTGAATGAGAAAAATAAAGATTTCAAGTGGTTTGCTTGAAAAGATTTAGAAAATTGTTTATAAAATATATTTAGAAACCTGTTTGTGATCCTGTTGGTATGGAATACATGTGCCAGAAAAGCACCAAAACCTGGAACAGTGTTTTAAAATATAGATAAATCACTAGTTGCAAAGTCTTTCTTGTGGCATCTTTGTAGTTCAGTACATTTCCAGTGAGTGAGACGTCCTCTTGTGTTGGTCACAAAAATATCGTTGCTTGTCCAGAAGAGATGTTGGTTATGCATCTGTTGGGCAAGAAATAAATATCATCTGAGGTATGTCATTAAATTATAAAGTAAGTCAGGACTTGCTTTTCTTTTCCTGTGTGGAAAGTATTTTTAGCTATAAAAACTACTTCTTTACTACTGAGAACCTGATGTTCAGATTCTATTAGCAGCTCTCCCGCTATCTCCAGAATCATTCTACATCATTGTCATTTGCCAAAAGGCTGAAGTTCAGGGAAGGTTATATTTGGATTTTCACTATTATCTTTCATTTTCTCATGCTTCATCTTTCTTCAAACATGCAACTCCTTTGGGATGAAAACTCTCATGTTTGTTTGTGATGCAAAAAGCTTGTGGGAGAGCTTGAAGGAGTAGTGCTGCTTGTTTTCTACTTTATCATTGCATTTTACTTTTCCTAAAAGCTATTGCTCTATTAAATGGATTTATATAATGTATGCCTTTCTTTACTGGCCTTTAAAACACCTTTAAATATCCTCCTCTCGTGATTAGGTAGATATTCAGTCTAATAAAAACTATTAAAAAACAAATTTTATTTTATTTGTGTTGAGCCATTTTTTAACTTTTATTTCTTTTATACTCACATTATATTCCACCATTCATTTCTACCCTAAATTTGGGACTGAAAATACATATTTTCCTCTGGCCCCCTTCTGGCCATGCTTTTAATGTTCATTTTCCCCTATGTGTTAGGGAAAGTTAGTTGTACTGAGTGATGTATGATGGACTGGACAGAAATATGACTATAAATATTTCTTATTAATCAATCTTTTTATTCCTAAACCTATAGCAGTGCAGGAAAATTGGTTAAAAGTTTTGTAACAAGTTACAAGGACAATAAAATACTGAAATTTAAGAATTTATTGTTTTCTTTCTGCTCAGTGCATTTTCTGCTCGTCCTTTCCGTGTTGGCTTCAGCAGTGTGCTTTAACAGGCAGCATTCTGGTGGTGCTGCCTTTCTGAACTAAAGCTGGCATTGCTTAAAAAGCTGATTTCTCCTCTTATCCCTCCTGTATCCCCATGTAGATGCCACAGGAAATATGTTCTAGTTATCACACCCAGCAGCTCTGGATATCAGCCTTGCAGCGTCTTACCCTTTAGGACAAAGGTTCAGCTTTAGGAAGTTACTCCAGAAGCACCTTGTGCAGTGCTTTTTCTACATCTTTTGCATCCTGCAGCTGGGTCACCAGGGCAGGATTCCACTGCTTGGCCACAGCAGGACAAAGCCCTGGGCGGTGCCCAGGTGTGTCCACACGTGGCTGCTCAGGGTTTCAGTTACCAACACATGTTTTTTTGTGATGCAGCACCATTTGTTGGTTGGTCTGAACCCACTGATCCTGGCCTGTGCTTATTCAAACCATTGAATAACACTGACATGTGACTGAGCCACACGGTAAAAAGGGCACTGAAATCAGAGGCAAGGCAGGATATGATTCTCATCAGTAAAAAGAATGTTTAGCTAATGTAGCAAATTTTTGTCATCACAGCCCCTCCTTACACACTGTGCATCATTTATTACTGTTTGCTGCTTGACTTCCACTCCCTACAGAGAAACTGTTAAAGGTTTCTTCAAGGTTTTCATGTGAGGTGTTTAGATTCTGGTGGGTGCCTAAAACCACTTCACTTTACATCAAAGTACTACTCAGTTGTTTGCTTTGACAGAACAACAGTCTGGGGTTTATCATATGGTTTTCTTCACTTTCTATGGTAAAGTCTTGTGGATATTGCAAACAGTGAGGAAGAGATTTGTTTTGTGACTTGTGTATGCAAGTTTCTTGGACTAGATGACTAAATCCTCTAGCTGATCCTGGAAGTTTTACCTGGGGAGTCATCTCACAGTGGTTTCAGCTCAGCTGCCTTGCCAAGAGGTAGTTTCTGCTCCTACTAAAATGGCTGAAATTGCCATGGAATGAGCGCAAGCATGAAAAAACTGCCTTTTGCTGTCCTGGGGCAAGACTAGCTTTTGGCATGAAACCTCAGAATCTTTATTTTCCTCCAGTGTCAAAACAGCAAAGAAGTAAACCTGGAACAAACTCCAGTGTTATATAGCAAAATATTTCCCAAAATCTTCAGGTGGATAGGGAATGGGTACAAAACATGAGGAATTTTTTACATTTTAGGTTTGGTACATCATCTGTGTGTGTCTGATTCCATGACTGAACTTACAGAGGTGCTCAGAATTTCAGCATAAAAATGCAGGAGATTTGCCAGTAGTTAGTAGCTAATAGAACAGTTGGAATTGTTTCCATGTTAAGGAACCGTGTTACTCTTCAATGGGAAGTGTTTGATTTTCTAAACTAACCACAAACTTTGAAGGTTTTCTTACGCTCTTCCTTGTGTAAGGACAAAATGCAAACCGCTGAGTTTTTGGCCCTGATCTAGTTAAGCTGGGTAGAGAACCATGCACAAGCCTAATAATGGCTTTCTACTTCTGGTTTTCTTATTTTACCTGGAAATCTAATTCCAAGGTAAAGCTGGAACCTGTTAAAATACTGGATAGGTTACTTTGTTAAGGAAAATCGGAGCTCTTTTAGAGAGTGGATGAGGAAAAGCAAAACACATTTCCTCAAAACTGTCACATTCTGCTATGACTTTGTTCAGGTTACAAAAAAGTTCAGTACAGGATCTCGTTAATATTTTGACTGGGATGGACCAAGGCTGTGTATACACATCACTTAATATGTAAGACTGTTCCAAATTCTGTTGAAATACTTTTTAAGAGTAAAAAAGAAAAGTGCTGGCCAAGCTGTTGGGAAGACAGAAAGCAAAGAAACAAGACAGACTTGGGCAAGCCCTCCTGCAGGCCTTCACGTAAGAAAATTCACATGGGGTATCCACCAATACTGACCTGTTCAGTATCAGTCCTACAATTACCCCTTTAAAAGCTTTTCTTCCACTAAAGGCAGGTTCTTTCTTGCTGGAGAAGAGAGATGCAGGTTTAATACTGAACAACTCGTCAGGATACTTCATCACAACTTCAGGAAATGTTTTATTTGGGACTGTAGGACAAACAGGACATGGAATGCCATATATATGGTAATACAAGGAAATTAGATAGGGCAGATGATAAAATGAAGTGCATTCTTACTTGAAAGTAAGCACCCTCTATAAAAAGCATTAATGATGGAAACAACGTTGTCTTTTGGTACTTCATGGTTGTCTTTACAGGATTTGTGTTTGTTTGCAAGGATATGTGAATACTCTTCATTCCTGTCTACCTCTGGGTGCTGTGTCCTAAAGCTTCCTAACCCTTCTGCTTGGAATTAGCCAAATCTGTTCATAACAGACTACCAGCAATAGCTTCTAGGGAGGTGATTATCAACTCCAATTGTCTGCCAAGTGGCATTAGGTCTAGCATTTCCACCCGCCTGCTCATTAAGCACATGTCAAACCCCAAGTAGCTGGTAATTTCTGCAATTAAGGCCACCATTATTGTTTCCTTTACTTAAACAGGGAGCCCAAATTACATGGTTAAATATAACCACCGGCTGTTCCCCCGCACACTTGGGGTCTGTGCTGCTGTTAATCCTATGAGAACACACAATTAATAACGGTAGGCCAGGATTGCTACTGTGAGCTCAAATCTTGAAAGATCACACCCTCTTGAAGACAGTTTGGGAAAATCTCAGTGAGAAATCAAAGGAATGGTTTGGAATCTTAAGGACAGATAAATATAAGTTTAAACCTGTTGCTTAGAATTATGTCAGGGATATAGAAATATGATTAAATAGTTACATACAGACAGATTAAACCCTTTATTATCTGCCTGTTAATAATAAGAACACAGTGTCTTATTTGAAAAAATGAAGAAGGAGTCATTAATATGCTCTGTAGGAAATAATAAAAGCTGAGGAAAAGCAGGATGCTGCTAAACAGGGAAGAGACAAAAACTGAGAATTCCTGGGTCAGTTCTTGAGGTTTTGGTCCAAAGTCCATTTGCTTCTTACAGGAGGAATTCCTACTGACTCTTTCAGTAGCCTGGATTTTATTTCAGGTTCTTAAGTCTTGTATTTGTGATAGCAAAAGAAGCCTACAACTACAGAGGCATTCATTTGAATTGGCCCAGTTCCTCTGTCCTGTTGCACAGGGAATGATGATTGATGGGAACAGGGAAACTGATATTCCGTGTCCACTTGCTGCCATTGAGTAGAATGAATATTAGTATTTGTAGATAATCATTCACCTCAGAGACTGATAACAGTTAAATAAATCCCAAACCAAGTTTCCATCTTGTTTCACATCTCCAAGCGTGGCAGTTGAATACAATAAACAATTGCATGGATCTTGGAGCCACGTGTTTGAGATGCAAAGGCACAGAGGCTCCCAAAGTAAAACTTGGAAGTTGTTTCTCCTTCACAGTGGAACTCCTCTTTTTATAAGCTAGGATTGGGGAAGAAAGTGGTATCACTGCCTCACTGCACCCTTTTCTGCTTGTTGGCTTAAGCCCAGCTGTAATGTTATTTAATGTTGGTTTCTGGATTTGATTGAATGTGCCTTTATTGAGAGAAGCAATGCTCTTACAGGAATGTCACACAGTTATTCTATTTATTTCCAAGGGAAAACAAACCTATTCAAGTCATTTAAAGAAATGTGTTAAAGTTACAGCGAGTTTAACTTAATCTGAGAGTGTGTTTAATCACCTTTAAGGGACTTAAGGGATTTTGTTAATTTATGTATTTATTAACCAGGGTAGTTTTAGGTCCAGATTCATGAACATAAAGCCCCTTCAAACTCAGAGTATTATTTTGGGTCTATTTTCATGGTTTTTAGCCAAATCTAGTAACAGCTTATATGCACTGCTGGAGGACCCATACCTTGCAGAGTTAGAAAACCACCAGCCAGGAAAAAATGTGGCACAATGAAAAAGAGGAGATTCAGTAAAGGGGAATATTTCATAATGTGATGGTTGTCTAAGGAAGTTGTAATTCATTATCTCAAAGGTCTTCTCCAGCCTAAGTGATTCTATGACTTTACTCAGTGCATACACTGCAGTCTCCTCTTCATGAGGAAAAAACCCTAAAATCTTATTACCTTGAAAATTTTGGAATCACATATTTGTCATATCCAAACCAGGTGTATAGTTCAAAGAGTTATTCCATTGCTATCACTTGGAGGAGCTCTGAAGCAGAGGAAAGAGAGTTGAGTGCATGGAGACCCCAACACCCTCATCTGCCCCCTGCACACAGTGTAGCTTTGGGGTTTATGGGCCTGAGGTGTTCCTGCCAATATCCAGCTCTTCTAGTCCTATGCAGGTTTAACAAAATATAGTTATTTTACCTGTTAGTTTGATTTTATCACAGAATCATGGAATGGATTGTGTTGGAAGGGACCTTAAAGCTCATCCAGTGCCACCCCTGCCATGGCAGGGACACCTCCCACTGTCCCAGGCTGCTCCAAGCCCTGTCCAGCCTGGCCTGGGACACTTCCATAGATCCAGGGGCAGCCACAGCTTCTCTGGCACCTGTGCCTTTCCTGGCAACCTCCCCTGGTGCTCTGGAACCACCAGCAGTGCCAAGACCTGAAAGAGGCTATTGGGCTCTAGATTTACAGAGAATTCAGTGAAGGGTTTGTTCTTTGCCTGAGGTGGATGGAGCAAAGCTCCTCCCACCGGAAAGGAGAATTTCTTCCAGTGAATTCTGTAGGAATTGAGAAAGCTGCCCTTGTGTAGAGGAGGGATGAATTGCAGTCCCCTCGGTTTGGTCTAACACCCTCTTAAGAGCCAAGACCTTGTCTCAGGTGGGCAGATGATATATTATTCCTGGTGATAGGAGACTCCAGCCCGGGAGTGCCTCCATGGGAGTAAACCAGGTTCTACGAAGGGACGTACTGGGAAACACTCCCTTCCCTCCCACCACATGCCCCAGTTTCTCCCTGAGAGCCCTGTCACGTCTCTTTATCTGGGGGATAAATGCTGATAAAGCTGCTGTGTCAAGGACAGCCATGGCAGGGAGAGCCGCGGCCCTGACGAAGCCCAGGCCCGGTGCCCACTCAGGCACTTGTTTGTGCACATAAACACTTGCTGTGTCAAGACAGGGAGAAGGGCAGCAGCTGAAAACCTGAATCAGAGGGGCTGTGTGACTCTGCTATTTATCATCTCCTAATTAACTGTTAATTTGCTGGTCTGTAGGATCAAGCGCAGCCCTAATTCATCACAGGCAGGCACGGAGGTGTGGAGGCTGCGGAAGGTGCTCTGCACAGCACTTCAGCTCTCTTCTCATTACCAGCAGGACCCGAGGGGAGCCTTCCATTGTGCTGTGGCAGTGGGGACAGGGCTGAGTGCAGCCCGTGGGACCTTCAGGGCAGCTCTGAAGGGCAGGAGCAGTGGCCGCCAGCAGCACCTCAATGGTGGCCCATGTGCTGCCCTGCCCTGGCCCCGTGCAGAATGAGGAACAGCCTGGGAGGTCAGTCCCTGCCTGGGGCAGGGGGATTAGAACCCAATGATCTTCCTACTCAAACTATTCTGTTATTCTGAGATTTCTGGTTTTAACCAGGAGTTAGGCATTAAAGCATTCCCTAAGAACTACTGTGGAATATTTGGTCCTCATAGAGTAATGGTGACTTTTTAAAATTCTTTGCTCATACATAGAATCTCTGCCCATGCATAGATTTTGTCACATCATGCTTAATACATCATCCCAAATGATAGGTTCTTCCCCCAGAGGGTGCTGGGCACTGCCCAGGCTCCCCAGGGAATGGGCACAGCCCCAGGGCTGCCAGAGCTCCAGGAGCATTTGGACAATGCTCCCAGGGATGCTCAGGGTGGGATTGTTGGGGGGTCTGTGCAGAGCCAGGGGCTGGGCTTGGTTATCCTTGTTGATCCCTTCCAGCTCAGGTGATCCTTACGGTTCTATAATCTCAGAATCAAAATTATGTCTACAACATATAACCTATTAAAAAACCCAACCTAAGTCCCTTCAAAGGCTGCCCTTCTCTTTGCAGAGCTGTTCCTCCTGTGATCTAACACAATCTCACAGGGCTCTCTGTGTGAACAGCTGCCTAACAAAGTGTTACATGCAGTGATCAGCTCCACTGGGGTGATGGGTTCAGGACTTGCTGGATTGGGTTTACAGCCCCCCAGCCCTACAGGCATTAATCCATGGGAGCCATCCCACAGATTTACCAAAGTTGCAAACACGCCTAATTGTGAGGGTGTAAATGCTGGTGGCAAGGAGCAGGGTTTATGTTGTATCTGAAACACTTGTAGCACTCTGTAAACTCTGTAAAATTGCTTTTAATGGCAATAGATGTTTGGTTTTTGTTATCAGGCTATGCACTCCCTGTTCCACCTCCGTGCTGTGATCTGTGCTGCCATCCCCACAAACCTCCCAGCACACACACGACTGAAATTATCATTTACATTCTTGTTATCAAAATATTTTACAAAGAGCAGCAGCAGAAGGGAAACATTTTACTCAGAGGAGTTGAGATGAGGCAGGTTTTTAACAGAAAGGCCTCATAGAGAGCTCACGACATTTACACACTTTGTGACACTTCATATCCCCTTGTTATAACACCTAGTTAAGGTTTTCCCTTTATGGTCTTTCAGACAGAGCACCTTATTAATGTCAGGCCTCCGGCTCTCCAGGCCAAGCTTGGCTGCTGCTGCTCCAGCAAGCCCTGCCTGCCAGGGATAATGATTTTGGGGGGTGCCTTGAGTTAAAGTTAAGGGGCAACTTACAGTAGTTGAGAGCGGGTTTTGTGCTCTGATAACAGAAAGTGCTTTATTGTTCACACTGAACTTTGGCAGGATGCTCAAGTATTTATGACAGCCTTGGGAGCCAGGGTGCTGCTTGGCAGACCTGGTTCCCTGATTAACACTTGGATATCGCCTGCTGCACAACAGGAGCTTTTCACTGGGATTGCAGTAAACTCATCTGCATTGAGAGGTGACCTGCAAACCCCATGCCTCCCTCTGCTCGCTGCTGAGTCTTCAATTTGGGGGAAACGACTCCAAGTCCAAACAGTGCAGCTCATGCCTGTATTTGCAGCTGGACTGGTTGAGAGCAAATACAAATGGCTGGATCAAAAAGGCTGTTACCTCTGGATCAGGAGAAACAGAGGCAAAATTACTTCAGAAAATTCCAGACTTTTTTGAGTTAGAAGGGACATTACAGATCATCTCATTCCACCCCCTGCCATGGGCAGGGACACCTTCCACTGTCCCAGGGTGCTCCAAGCCCTGTCCAACCTGGCCTTGGACACTTCCAGGGATCCAGGGGCAGCCACAGCTTCTCTGGCACCCTGTGTCTGTGCCTCAGTGGAACAGTGACAGAACAGAATCTGGGGCTAATTCGGAAGGAAGGAGAGTCAGGGTGTTGATTCACAAATGCAAATGAAAAACTTTAGGATGATTCTGTGATTTACAGAATTGCTTGGAATTGTCCACCTCATCTCTTTATTAGAGTCCTTGCCTTTGAAGGATGGATGAATTGCATGGAAGGAGCCCAGAAGTGCTGATGGTTTACAGCCTTGTGTACACAGCCTTTGGCTGATTGCGTGTTGGTCTGGGTAGCATGGTAAAAATGCAAACATTACATTTATCCATTTCCTTAGACTGGGAATTGGACCAATTTTGTTGAACTCTTGTTTTTCATGTCATGTTGTTTTTCACAGTAACTTGTTCAGACTAGTGGGCTACATTCACTTTGCAACCCAAAATTAAAAATTAATTTCATATTACAACGGCATGCAGGAATCCCAGGCAGGTTTGGACGCTCCAAAACAGTGTTGTGATGCTTCAGTATTTTCTGCAACACTACAGAGCGCCCAGCCTGTGCTGCAGAAGGGTCCTGAGCTCTCTGAAAAATGAGGTGGCACCACCAGAGCACTGAGCCCTTGTCACCACGTTGTGCACACAAACTCAGGGGTAACAGATGGATGAGGGCTGTAGGACTAGGACTGATAGCACAAATTCCATCCTCTGGGGTGTTATTTCCCTCTGGTGGTGTCAGTGAGCTCAGCCACAAGCTGCTGAACAAGCAATGGCGCCAAGATGTGGCCTGAAGCAAGAAGAATTGGAAAGGAAGTGTTGGCTTATTTTTGTGACAGTGTAAGAGACACTTCCACTCTAGCCTTGTTAGAGTTTTGTCTTCAGCTCTCTGAAGGAGATGTCAGGACGGTCGAACTGCCCCACTTCCCACATAGGGAATTCTCATTTTCTACACACAGCTTGTTGTATTAAGGAAGGTATGTGGGTGTTTTGTGCTCTCATGAAAATGATGAATAGCTTTGCACCTTCCCAGGAAGGAAATACACTGCCTCTGTGGGGTCACAGTCCTCCAGCACGCTGCCAATGAGCTGCGAAGGTGAATACCTGTCCCCTGAGCCTGTGCACAGCGCACAGCTTTCTCCCCTCCAGTTCTGGGTGTGGTGATGTTTTGCTGATATATTCTGTGATGCTCAGCATTTTGGAACCAAAATAGACAGATATATGCTCATCCAACAGGCATTTCCCTCTCTTTTCTCCCATCCTTCATTCTTGATGGTAAAATGTACATGCACTACAGTTTCTTGACCCCAGAAGACTATGCAACTCTGTAAAATCAATGCCCACATGTAAAGACTACCTTCTTCTATGCTGTGTTCCAAAATACTCATTATTCAAGCTTTAAAAATATTAAAATTTGCTTTCATTTCTTTTAAATAAGCACCTTTCCTGTGATCTTTCTATGTATTTGAGCATTTAGAGGACAGATTCAAGCCAGTGCAAGGCAGCAGAGAATTTTCTGGTAAGCAAGAAGGTGTTTTGGACAGTTTCCTTGGTGTCAGTCACTCACAGGGGCAGGTAACAAGAGCAGCAAAAGGTGTAAGAGCTGTGGGGAGGGGAATGGACACCTGGACCCCTGGCAATCCTTCCCCTCCTTTGCTGGCCACTGTGTGAGCCACACTTGCCATCACTGCGATGCCTTCAGGTATTTCTAGTTTTTCACTCTTCATGTATCTGTAACTTGCTGTAGTTCTGTGCTTCTTACAAAGTGCTAAAATCCTCTGTTCCCAGCACCTTTGGCCAAACAAGGCTCTCTGAATAAGACTCAAGGACAAATTCATTTCCTTAGGGCCCAAAAATATGTAAACAACTTTGAGATGGAGGGAGCAGGCCTGGGGTGGTGAACATCATCATCTGAGGTGCGATTGGAGAATTAAGGGCCAATATGCTAATGGACAGAACTTATCAAAGGTGAAGGGCTTGGGACCCAGTGTCCATTCCGGGTGTTGTCCTCGAGGTGAGCTTTGCTTGCCCTAATGTACCTTCAAGGCCTTTGCAGGCCTTAAATAAATTGTCCACTTTTATACTCCTGATTTGTCTTGGTCTCTGTTTCAGGTAGCCTGTCCTTTAGGCTACAACTGTTGCACAATGCCCTTTGGAAGAGCAGCAAGGTTTTCTTGTGCTGGTGAGTGCTCTCCAATGAACCAACAAACCAAATCCCAATGAAGTGGGACATGGGTATTTCTCCAGGCTGTACAGCACTGCTTCCAGCAAAAACACGAGCAGTATTGGAGAGCTGGGGGCAGACTAAAATCTGATTTATCTGGCTTTATTTCCTTCCTCCAGAACTGGTGTGTGAAGGACCAGAACAAATCATATTTGAGCTTTGCTATGCCCATTTATTGGTGTTCCAGGTGAATTAGGATTTGTGTCTGTTCTTCAGTTTAAAGTGGACACACATTTGTGGGCAGTCACAAGTACCTCAGTTACTACTCATTAATTACCTAGCTTTGTGGATGGGATGTTATCTCATAGCCATTAGTTATGCTTTCCAAATAATCTTTAGTTAAGATTTAGGATGACAACTTCTCTTTAGCAGTGGGATATATGAAAAGATTTAAAAAAAAAAAAGAGGCGTGTTTAAATTGCTGTAAAACCCCACATTATTCCATTGTGAAAATGAAAACAATCTACATACTTTGTGTTCATATGCACTAGGGCCCTCTTTTCCCAGCCTACTTTTCATGAGCATGTGAGATAGAAAGTGAATTGCCGGGAGAGTATAAAATGCAGCTATGGCCCAATAAGCCTCTAATTCATTTTGCTGACAGCTCCCACCCCTTTAATGGATGCAGCCACTTAGTGCAGCTGCTGACAGGCAATCATCATGGGATGTATAGAGCGACACGACTTCTGTATCTGCTCAACTTCTAGGAGATAAGTTCATCATTCCTCCTTTCCCCTCCCAGATGATGTATATGCATCATATTTCCTTGAAATAAGTATTTCCATGAAGGCCAAAGGTATTAATTAATTGCTCGTTAATTACCAGTCAGTTACACGTGAAATGCAATGTTTAATTTCTATGCAGTGGAAAATCAAGTATGCGTGTGTATCCTGAGGTAAGTATTGACTCCTGAAAAAGTATACGCCGGAAGAAATGTCTCTTACCCTGTGTTCCCCTGAGCTTTGTGTCTCCGTGATTTACGTCAGAGGATGTGAAATTCAAACCTCAAATAGAAGATCCCAGTGTATTCTCTTTGTTGCCCTTATTTCAATGACTAGAGATGGATCCTAGCCCAAAAGGGGTTCTGGTCAGGGTTCAGCCCTGGCATGGACTGTTGTGCTCCCTGACACATCCCAGGTGATGCTCTTGTCCCTGCTTTGACAGCAGTGATGTCAGAGGAGCTTCACTGCTCTTTTCCTGCCCCTTGGCAATTCAGGTGCCTGACCATCCCTAAAGCTTCTTAGACACCCACCACACAGCCCTTCCACGGAGTATCAGAGTGTTTCATTCTCAGCGGGGAGCTTTGGGTGCCGCCACGGTGCTGACTCCAGTGTCGCTGCTGTAACTGGAGCTGGAGTGCACGTGTCAAACTCTGTCCAGTGGTAGGGACCAGGGAAGGACTTTCTTCCCTTGGCAGGGCCACCAGAGTCCCCACAGCTGTTTGCAGTCTCCTGGTCAAGCAGCACAACTCCCTCCCTGCCCCTGTGACACCTTCTGCCTGTGGAAAACATAATACTTCCTATGAGACTCCCCGTGAGAGAAAAGACATAATAAAACTGGATAAATAACTCAATTAAACAAAAGTTCTGTCACTTCAATGAGTAATATATGAAAGGCCCTTTAAAAGTGAAAGAAATGTTGTGCTGGAAAGACTTCATACACAACCAACCCATGGTGTCCTCAAATCTGGCTGATTATTTTGACTGATACTTTGTTTTCTCCCTACATCTCTAGATCTTCTTTAGAGTGACATTTAAATACATCACAGTGATTGAAGACCTACTTCATCACCACATTATCCCTTCCCTTTGACCAGAGCTGGAGCCTTCTCTGCTAATTCATTTGTCGGCTGCAGGAGAGGAAGAGTCCCCTTAAGCTTCCTTATCTTTCCTTTCAAGTTGTCCTGGGACTAACCTGGACTTCCCAAGGGCCCTCTCTGTAAATATGTGATCTATCTGCCTCTGTGATATCCATGACTTGTGAATTGCTGTGCACTGTAATTAGCTGACTCAATTAACAGTGGCCAGAAGATGTTCAACATCCCTCCAGGATTGATCACCGAGATTGGGAGCAGAAAGGTGGCTTGTCCTCAATCACCAAATGCCTGTTTCCTGTGGCTGAAGATAAATCCAGGCATTTTCAGCTGTGTTTTGAACAGCAAGTGCTTCAGTCTTTGAGAGGCTGTTAAAGACACAAGGTATGTCCATGACCTAAGCTAGATTGATCTGCTTCCCCATTGCTTTTCATGTTTGATTTCTTTCTCTGTCAAGATCAGAGGACTTTGATTTCTTTATCAAATTATATTCTGTATTGCTGGCTGGTAAGAAAATTGATATGACGTGATCACTACTGATTACCCTGGAATTTGGACCAACGTGTGAGTGCAGAGGAAGCAGAGTGTCCTAAATCCAGGTCTGTGGCCCCTGACTCTCAGGAGCTAAGGAGTAAATTCTGGTCCATTAGGAGCAGGGGAACACACCATGTGTGTTTGCTAGTTCTCATCACAGAGCACATGACAACAAAATAAACAGTAACAAAGTTTTATTCAGTGAGAATAAACCTGGTTTATAAATAAACCTGACTGAATAAACCCCTGAGAAGAAACCTTTAGGGGTTTTCAGGCAGCCTGACACAACTGATGCTGCTTCTGCCCATTTCATGCACCTTTCAAAGCAGTTGGGTACACTGGGCTAAATTTGTACTTCATTTTCCTTCGTGGAGGTGCTCCATGGGCCAGTGGTAAGGGGAGGAGAAGCAACAGTTCAGAAGTTTTGTTTAGTGCTTGTGAACCTTTCCCTTTTTATGTGAAAGAAAGGCTGAGGAACCTGCAGAATGATGAGCCAGGGTCCAGAAACACAATGGTTTTGTGCCATTCGCCTTTGCTGGGTCTCCAGAGGCTGTCCCAGGAGGACACAGGGCTCCTTCTCTGGGTCTCCCTGCAGCCATACAAGGGCTCCACTGGGTTAGACGAAACTATGAGAGTGTGGGGACTGATGTGTGTCCTGAAGTCCAACCATCTGCAACTGTGATGATTTTTCTCTCATTTCTGATAAAAGGAAGATTAGGAAATGTGATATAAAGGACTCCTGAGCCAAGGTGCCCAGACAAATCTGCTTGGGTCAGGAGCAGTTGGTTTCACTGGTACCTGGTTTGTGTCCTGATTCTGTGGATTGCATAAAGTGCACATTAGAGAAGGAGAGAGAGACTTTTTATTTTACTTGCCTAGTTACATCCTCTCTCCAACCCAAGAAAGTCCTTTTAAATCTGTACCTCATAGGAAAACTGGAGGAGAAAACAGAATTTCCCTCTGCCCTCCTCCAAACCCAGCAAATCTTCCTTATGAAGGTCCCAAATGCCACCCAAGGCATTTGCCAAGTTCTTCTGCCTCCTGTGCACCATGACAACAGTGAGCTTGGGGTTCTGCTGCACAGCTCCAAATTTGAGCAAGAACATCGTGTCGGCATATGTGACGTGCATTTGAAAACGATTGTTAGTAGGATCAGACTAGCAGTAATTCAATTTTAATGGGGATGTTTATGTTGAAACATCTACAAGTACAAAGACCCACAAATCATATCTGCCTTGAATTAATTCTCTTGATAAATCAGTTTCTCAGACTGCACCAAATTACCTTAATGAGGAAAAATCCTTGTTTATATCAACAACATTTAGCCAAATGCGGAATGTTTATAGCAATAATTCAACAATGTCCTTCAAGGAGCACAAACAACAATGATGAATGTTCAGGTTATGCTGCTCTTTCTGTTCTTTTCCCTCCCATCAAGTAAATAATGTGTTTGCTTTAAAACTAAATGGAGATGTTTTGGGTAGGCAGTAGTACTGCTGACAGGAAAATGGGATAATTATAGCACTAAATTATTTGCTTAGTAGGTGAAGGTCCCACCTAGCTTGAGACAGTCTGTGCACAAATCCTTTTTAAATTGTTCACCCTGAGGTTTGGCTTCATTTTAGGGATGATTTGGTTAATTTGTTACTTTAAAAACAAAGTAAACTTTAGGTAAAGCTTGATGGGTCTGAGAAATTCCTTCTGTGTTCCAGCACCGCTGAAGTGACCTGTTCCTCCTGGATACACCTGCTGGCGTCACACTGGTTTTTGGCACTGGGATCCCATGACTTGCCACGGGGCCCTGTGGGGATTCAGAAATGTCTGAAAGACTCCACTTGAGTTTTAGTCTGTGCAGGTGCCTTTCCCTCCTTTTGCTCAGCTGCCTTTCCTAGCTGGGTGCACGAGGAGGCTGTGGGCATCCCTCAGCAGCAGCCCCGGGTGGGTCAGCGCCTGCCAGGAGAGATTAGAGAACTCTCCTGGAATCCTTATGGGGTGGAAAAGACCTCCAGGATGTTCACATCCAACGATTAACTTAGCCCTGGCATGTTCACCACCAAACTGTGTTCCCAAATGCCACATCCTCATGCCTTCCAAACACTTCCGGGAAAGGTGACTTCACCACTGCCCTGGGGACCCTGTTCCAATGCCTGACCACCCTTTCCATAAAGACTTTTCCTTAATATCCAACCTAAACTTCCCCTGACACAACTCGAGGCCATTTCCTCTTGTCAGTTTGTCGTGAGGGAGAGGAGTCTGACCCCCCTGGTTGTCCTCTCCTTTCAGGTGGCTGTAGAGAGCAGAGGATCTCCAGGTGGGCTCCTGAAGGTGGGCAGCACATGACAAAACAGGACAGCCTTGCTGCTGGTGGGTTCTGAGAAAGGGTTGGTCAATAGGTAACTCAAGTTAACTATCGAGAGACAGAATATGTGAATTCTAATTCAAGAAAAACAGGATTTCTTCTATCTTGTCAAGATAAGAAGGACAAGAACCCTGAATCACCCACCAAGGACTGCACATGCTCCAGAGAGAAAGGTGAAAAGTGCACTGTGATGAAGACTACAGATCTTCATCACGAGAAGACCCCCAAAGACCACCAGGACACACAGCACATGCATGGCACACGTGCTAATGATATTAATGATTTCCCAGAAATGATTTGTATATCCACTCCTATCCCGGGGAATGTGATGAATATTCATGAATGTTACCCATAATATTGTGCGTTGGAAGTGCCGAGGTGTGTGTGTTTGGAGGAGTGAATCCCCACACCCTGCGCCGAATAGAGCAAATCCTCACTGCTCTGACTGTGTCTCTGAAGGGTCTCTGGGCCTGCTTGGGGGAATCAGTTCTGCTCTCCCTGGCATGTCCGAGTGCTCAGCAGGCTCTGGTGCTCCAGGCGGGTGAGGATCCCACATTCCTGGTGCTGAGCACAGTGTTTGACCCATCTGCAGGCACAGAACTTGCTAAGTTCAATGGCAATTAGGGTTAGAACAGAGGAGGAGGAGGAAGGTGGTTGTAAAGAAGATTTGGATAAAAAATGTGACAAAGAGACTTGTTCAGCTTCTGTTTTCTCTGCGAGGAGAGCCCTCTCCTTCCTGGCACTGTAAGGCTGGGGCTGCAGGGTCAGCCCTGATGGAGATTTTGCTGCTTTGCTTCATCTCTCATTTCTTGTTTTTAATTAGAGCAAGGGAGCAGGGTCTGTTCGTGATTAGGGCAAAGCAAGATGTTCTCAGGAAACAGTCTTTTCTAATGAATTTTTTGTTTTTCTGTGAATATTTTAAACTGCTTTTTGCAACACAGTTGTTGGGAATTTAATTTCTTAATTTATAAGTAAATTTCAAAAGAGTTCATAGCATTTTTCTTTAATTGGAAATCTGACATTTGGAGTTTATACATGTTATGGGCTTTTGGGGGGATGTTTTTATTTTTTTGAGCTAGAATCATGCTGAAAAATCTTTTTGAATATTTGCCTACGTTCATGAATCAATATTTCCTTTCTGCAGATCTTCTCCCAAAATTCACTTCCAGGAAAATTCTTCATGGGGTTTACCCCTGCAGTTTCTGGATAACGCAAATATAAAAAGGGAGCAAATGCAAATATAAAAAGGGTATAATACAAATACATATTAGATTAATTGGTTTGAAAAACTTGAATGCATGCACCAAATAAATTTTTTTTTTGGTCTTGTTTGTCATATTGAACAACACTGGTGTTATCATACTCAGAATGTAAATGGGACTCTCTGAGGTCTCTTTCTGTACTTGTACAGCACAGTTGATTTGGCTTATTTTTGCACATATTTCTGCATAGATGTGAAAATTATATTAATCCTATTGAGCCATAGATATTTCACAGCAAAAAGCCCAGGCTTCAAGTAAACATCAGAATCTTTATGTTCTTGTTGCAAAATTATATGTTGTAGGAGAAAAAAATCCCATTTTGAGAGCGGCATTCACCACCAATGAGAATTTTTTCTATTTTTTCTATTTCTATTTTCTATTCCTTTCACTTTCCAAAGCAACTCAAATCATTCTTGGGTAGAAAAAACATAAAAGAAGAAAAAGTGAGGGGACTTTTTTCTTTAATAAATCAAAATTGAATATAAATAACACTTTGCAATTATGAGTGTTTAAATTCCAAATTTTTTAGGCTAATCACTTTCAGAAACAAACAAGAGATTGAATTTATATCGCCTGCAGTTGTTATTGGAAAGGTATGCCCAGAGATTGCTAAATGAAGTCAGTCCCAGTGCAATTATGATCACTCAAGCATGCTTTCAACGTATCGTGCCAAATTAGGTAGATTTGAGCAATTTGACTTCCTGTAACAAATCTCAAGGGCACTTTTGAGAAAGTACAGACTGTTTACAAACACTCTCAGGTTTCCCGAGGTTTCCCGAGGAGCTGGCGCAGCGGCAGCGCCCGAGCACACACCTGTCAAACCCTGACAGCCACATGTGCTGCAGAAAGACCTCACTCTCTCCATTTTGTTACCCTTTATTTGCAATTTAAAAACTGAAAGGCCACCGAAGTTTTAATTGCCTTGGACTCAGTCTTTTGAAAACCAAAATGCTACAATCTGTTAAATGTAAATATCGTCGGCTTTCTGTATTCAATTTTTTTCTTTGAATTTTTTTTTTTCAGGACTTGAACTTCCTCTAGCGTAAAAGAGTAGAGATTGTGTATCTGGACTATATACCACTGATGTAATAGTTTAGTTAATGCTGTTGCCCTGTTGTTGATCCAATATAGATGGACTGCACTTCTGAAAACACAAGTTTCAGCAGATCCTTAGCTGGCAGCAGTTACAAAACCAGAGCAGCCCTTTTAAGCCGCACATTTCCTTCTGAAAACAGGCAAAACTTTTGAGAAAGATAGAAGTTACTCCTGCAGAATCACTAAAATCACTCATCACAATTACCAGCTTCGTAGAGTTCTGGGCTTCTACCGACAGGGATTGAGTTACTGTAATGCAGTTAGTGCACAGCAAGTTTTTCTTCTGTTCAATGACAATAACTGGAATCAATTAACAGGAATGACAACTGTTGCTGTTTCAGGGCCTTGGGCCCAATTCTGTGCCTGTGCCCATGTAGTGATTGTTTAGTGCTTGCTTAGGCTGTGGCCAGTATGCCCAACACCTTGAAGGACGGAGCTCTGGAGAGGTGTTAAAGCACTTACTCATCCCCTAAACCTTTTAATTTCAAAAATTAGGCGTTTTTGCTCATTGTGTTGCTCATTGTAGCAACACTGCAGCTCCACCAGCATAACCACACTGAGCTCCTGCTACTGTCCTGCTCTTCATCAAGTTGCAGTAAAATCTTTTCAATGATAGTTTTGTACAAATGCAGTGAAAACGCAGTGCTTGGGAAAAGGCTTCTTTTGAGGGGAGGGAGAAGGACTGTGTGTGGATGGATTAAGAACAACCAAAAAGAGTGAATTCTTTTCAAGCTCACTCAGACTCACACAGGTCCATTGCAGGAGCAGAACCCCACCAGACTTCAGTGCTTTGCAAGAGGTGGTGGAGAAAATGGGGTCTCGTCATTTCAGTACTTTGCTCTCTTGGCCTTTCTTGGATCAGTCTCTTCTTCTCTTTCCCAGTTTGTTCATCTCATTTAGCTCTCCAGTTTTCCCTCAGCTGTGCCAATTCTTCACCTGGGATATGCAGCCGTGCTCTGGAGCCTGCAGTTCTCCTGGGCTGTGTGCTTCGGGCCAGCTTTCCTCTTCCCGCTTCAAGGCAGACAATTAGATGTTCCTCAGCAAAATGTAAACTAAATAAAATAACTTTGGCCTCTGCTCTGAGGGTGCTGCAGTACAGATGTGCACGATGTCAAGGTGTCGTCATGGGTTCGGAAGACTGAGTGCTTGAACCTGAAGAAACATTGAAGAAATGCACAGATCCCAGAAAGGCACTTATGTCCCGTTTTCCAATATGATGCTGTGCTTACAGGATCAGAAAGAGTTAATTTTTTAAAGTATCCAATTTAAAGGTTATGGATGTTTGGGCGTTTTTTGTCATTTTTGACTCTGAAGCTGTAACATAGTCCGCCTCCCCTTCATTACCCACCTGAACAGGGTGCAGCATCATCCTCTGTGGGCATGGTCATCTGGGCTTTCATCAGGCTATTGCATTAATTAAAATTTCTCTCATCTATGGTGAAATGCTAATGAGGAAGCCTAGGAGAAAGGGATAACCCAAGGGATATGCCAAGGTGATTTTTCACACTTTTATGATTATTAAGTCCATGAAGAATGCCAGAACAAGCACATAGAACTGGTTTGTTCCTGTTCAAAGTGCAAATGCACTTGAAGTCCTAATTGTTTATGTTTTTTAATTTCTTTATTATAAAGAAGAATAGATAACTTAGCATGGTGTGAATGGATATTCATTGCATTGTGCGTAAACTGGATATGCTAAGGTTTTTCAATATAACTGCTATGCATTGGATCAAGCTTTTTGTGAGCCCTGTCTAAACATTTAATTCACAGTGTGGCTGCTCACTCGCACTGTTTTGTCCTTTGTGATGGGAAACACAAAGTTTTAGCAACAGTAGAGTAAGTTTTCTTCGAGCTGGTGTGGTGTCATCATTTTTTTCCTTTCTCTTTTAAGTATTTGAGGTTTTTATAAGACCCACCACTTGAAGAGCAGACTGACTGTCCTTCATAATGATCACAGCATCCCTGTGGTACTAAATCCTACTGGTAGGAATTTGCCCCTATGTCTTGTATCTCTTGGGCGCTTCTAAGCTTCAGCTCAAGTTGAGCTCACTGTGCGTGGTAAATAAGCACTAACACATAACATCTAGAGTTATTTCCAACTTTGAACATTTTTCCAAGAAATACAAAGGTCAAGTGGAGTGAAATTGTTTTTAAAAACAAACAGGCCAGCAAAGAAAAGAATTAATTGCAGGTTTGAAATAACATGATGACGTCGGAAAATAGCAAAAGGGATTTGTAGCTTGAAATCTTATTCAAATGATTTATGTTCGTCATATTTCTGCTTGTAAACAGAGATTAGAGAATAAACTCAATAAATCTCCCACTAAGGCATAGAAAAGCATATGTGCATTGCTAATGTTTTAAAGATTCCAGTTAAAGCTCTAGGTTTCGTTAACAAGCAGACACATTTTTTGTAATGAAAGACGAGTAGAAAATACTTTCCTGTGAATTAATGAGCTAATTTTTGGATTACACTCACAGCTGTTACTACATGGACTGGCTTTGGTCATTATAATATGTTCTGATAGTCCCCCTAGTAACAAGGAAAGTGGTCTCACAGGCTAGGAGCAGTTCAAAGCCTTTGATTACACAGCGGTCCTTGAAGCTCCCAGGCAGCCTCTCCCCACGATTCCTGCTCTCCATCTGCCAGAGCATCCACATGGCACAAGTTCGGAGGAGGCCTGCCCCAACAATGTGTTCAAGATGTCAGTAATCAGCCAACAGCAGACATTAACTGTGCCTATTACAGCCCTGCCATCCAGGCCGGGGCATTTCTGTGTTCCTTCAGCAATGATCAGACTTAATCTCAGTAATGCAGAGCACAGCCTCCCCAAAAGAGATCCAGGCTTGTAATGTGTCACACTGTTTTCTCAAGCCAAAAATAAATATATTTCTTCTTTTTTCTTTAACTTCTACATTTTGCCTGCTGTTATATTTGAAATATAACATGTGCACTGTGCCAGCAAACAAGGACTCGCTGCCTTTGCTCCAGCGAGGCTTTAAATGGGAACTGCCTCTGAGAAAGGCCTGGAACACTGACCTGTCTTTACATTAACTTTGGGAATAGTCAGAATTCACTTTTCTGTTGCAAGCTTTACTTCTCAGAGCCCGCAGGTCCCCTCACGCCTTGTGCATTATACACTTTCCATTAACAGATGCCACATGGTAACAGCTCTAATACAACTTATTAGCTTTAATGGGCGAGTGTTGGGGAAGTAGCTGCAGGATGATGGATAGTTGCAATTCATCCATTAAGAAAGCTTACTTTTAACATCTCTGTCGGTGTTTTACCTGTGTTTAAAGCATCCCTAAAGTGATCAATTAGCTAAGAAATTTTAAACAAAATTTAAACCTCAGAGCTGACTTGCAGCTTAACAGAAAGTACGAAAGATAAATGGGGTTTGTAACACCCCAGCATTTAAACTAATGCACGTGTGGAGGGTAACTGCACCGGTTTATAGGCTTTCATCTATATAAAAAAGAAATCAGTGTTTGGCACGTAACAAAGTCATATGAGAAATAACCACAGTTTGCTGTGCTGCACACTCATAAACCCCTGTTTGTTTAAAATGGTTTGTTCATCAGATCCTTGTTTTCACAAACTGATAATAGGAAAGGAAAGGAAATAGCAAAGGGGGAAAAAAAGCAAAGGAAAATACTTTATGATTTTGGGGTTTTTTACTTGTTCACTCCAAATGCCGCAGTGAATTTTAGAGTCGTGTACTCTCAGTTTATACATATCATAAATAAAATAAAAATCAAGTGGCTAATTAATCTACCTTACAACCAGCTTTCTCTGCTGTGGAATTACAGGGAAAAGAATCTTGTCACTGGATTTGAATGTATAGCACCCTACTTTTTTTGGAACCGTACAACCAGTTAATAAATTGAAACCTTTCTTTTTGTTTCAGATTTTAAAAATTATATGTTTAAAGCATTTCCCTCAGTTCTTTCTGGTGTTATTTGGAGGTGTTGTCAGAGACGTGTAAATGTGCAATAATTCAGCTGCCTGCTGTCCAGTGAACTCGAATATTCATGAGTAACTCTCACCACAGGCTGGGACCCCAGACGGAAACCAACACCTTCTCAGTCATGCCAGAACACTGGGCCCATTTCTCACTGAGAAAATTATCTCAGTGAGGGTCCATGATCCCTGCTCCATGTTCTTTTTTTTTTTTCAGCTTACTTGTTTTGGGTAAATATTTGTGCCTATGTTCCCATGAACTGCACACCCCTTGCATTCTGCAAGAAAAAAGCCTAGAAAGACACAATGCTGGTACAAATTTAGGCAACATGTGATTTGGCCATACTGTCGAAACAGCACCTTCAGGTAGAGCATCAAAAGCAGAAATGGCCTTAGCTTGAATTCCACTCATCCAATTCAGTCTTTTCCTAATGTGCTGGTTTGGACTAGGGCAGAATTAATTGCTGTCCCAGAGTCTGGTTTGGGGCTGTGTTTCGGGTTTGTGCTGAGCACAGGGTTGGTAATACAGAGGAGGTTTTGCTATTGCTGAGGAGGGCTTGTAACGCGGGGGCGGTGCTGGAGTGAGATGTGCTCTCCTGCACGATCCGAGGGTGTCTCGATTCCCAGCCAGACCCTCCTGGCCACTGCATTCCACGGCGTGCAGGTACCTATTCTATCCCCCGTGCTGATGGGCAGCACTGAGACACTCACACCCCCCGCAGCTTGTAATAAGCTCAGTGCATTTCCCAGAGATACAGAACCCAGAGGGCTCAGGCGTCTGGGTATGCTCCAAAGGCATTGACTCCTCGAACACATCCAGGGCCGAAGGAGGCCGAGGCCTCCTGGTGACTGCAGCTATAGAGGTGAAGGGCCAATGGAGCTGGGGAGGAGGCGGGGAAATACAATGACAGCCAATGGGAAGAAGGGAGGGGTGAGTGTGTGGTACGATGAGAACCAATGAGAGGAAGGGCAGGGCGCAGTCAGGGAGACAAAAACAACCAATCAGCATAGGAGGATTAGCATACCTTAGGGAGGGACCAATTAGCCAACGCTCCGAGGGTATTTAAGGCCTCAGAGCTGTCCCACTGCTCGCTGCTGCTGTGGGAGCCGCTCGGCTTCTCCGACATGGCTTCAGCCGCCGCAAGAGGCTTGCACAGAGCCAAGGCCTTTCCTGCTTCCACACGGCCGCACCGGGAAGGAAGCTGCGAGTGTATGGGAGGCTGGGAGAAGACACAGCTAGGAAGGTGACCCAAAGTGACCAAAGGGATATTCCAGACCATGTGACATCATACTCAGGACATAAAACTGGGGGGAAGAAGAAGGGAGGGAGGGACATTTGGAGCGATGGCATTTGTCTTCCCAAGTCATCGTTCTGTGGGATGGGGCTCTGCTCTCCTGGAGGTGCTGAACACCTGCCCAGCCATGAGAAGCAGTGAATTAATACCTTGCTTTGCTTGTGTGCACAGCTTTTGCTTTCGCTATTAAACTGTCTTTATCTGAACCCAGGAGTTTTCCAGTTTTTACCCTTCCGATTCTCTCCCTGATCCCACTGGTGGGGAGTGAGAGAGGGGCTGAGGGGGACTGGGGGCTGCTGAGGTTAAACCAGGACCTTTTGGGGACATTCACAGGTAGTTTTGAATCAAGCCACATTCGATACACTGACAGCGAGAGCATCCCCAAGTTTAAGACTCATTCCTCAGATTTCTTCTCAAAACTAATTTTTACCTCTTATTTTTGTGAAAGGTGCAATTGTTACTCGTGGTAAGAATGATTCTGTTATTGAAATCATAGAATATGAGTAAGGATTTATTTATATCTAGTTCCTTAAATGGGAAACAATGCACTGGTGTTTGTACTAATGCGTTATTAATTTCAGCCTGCTGGATTTCTGCTCTTCTAGACCACGAACCTATTGTCGAGAAACAGCAGAATTTTGTATACATTTAAATATATACAGATTCCCAAAGTTTGAAATGGGATGATTTGTGCTCTTTGCAGTGTATTTACCCAGAAAGGTTTGGCTCAGCTGGAGCATCTGATTCTCAGTGTGTTCCTAGATTTAAACTCAATTTTGATTTTGACATAAGAAGACCGAGTGACAGAAGGTCACATATCGAGCCTCTGACTCAGCTGGAACGGAGAACCAAGGTCTTTCTGGCTGCGTTGCTCAATGTCCTGCAGGGAGAAAATGCTCGTGCAGGTCACCCCATGGAGATCAGCACAGGAGAATATGAAGAGAATGATAAAGACACGGTGGCACTTGTGATCTTCCTGTGCAGGAAAGGCCACGTAGCAATGGTTAGAAAAATAAGTGGGAGCCCCTATGAGTTCCACAGAGTGAATTTCTGTGTGTATGGTACATGGGTACCACACGAATTTTTTTCATGGGTATGGTACAGGGAGAAGGAAGATTTTACAGGCCAAGCCTGGTCTGTAGACTAAATCTGAAGAGCTTCCCATGTGGTTATAACAAAATCTTGGCCCATGTGAGTGAATCTAATGTGGTGACTGATTCTTATTCCAGTGTTGAAGGGGAGCCCAGCAGGCTGGGACAGCTCTCCAGTGCTCTAAGGGCTGATCCCTTTCAAGTGACTGCAAACGTACAGATTTAAGCACGTTTAGGCTCTAAGCATTTATTTTTCAGCTAGAACCTTGTAAAGTAAAATCACATTACTTTCCCAAAACAAGCCATCTTGCTTCTATGCCATATCTGCAAACAATTAGTCCAAAATGGTATTTATTTGAAGTACAATCGTCTTAATCTTCCTACATTAGAAAATTCCCAAACCTTGATCCAATATTGTGACAGATAGTTTATTATTTGATAACACAAGCATTCTGTACAACAACAGTGCTCTGGATGCGGAGTGTCCTTTAATCAAGTGCAGGGCTGGCAATGGAAACTGTGGATGGATCAGTCTCATAAGTGAGGGGAAGTCATCAACACTGATTTGCTCTGCTGAGAGCACATGGTCCACATAAAGTGTCTCTTTTGTTCCTCCAGAAACCACCTTGAGTGCTCAACCAGTGCTCCAGGACCTCGTCCTTGCACTGCTGCTTCCTTTCTCCCCTTCTATCCCTGTCTGAATGGGAGCAGATTTCCATCGTGCCTGATTAAGGGAGGATTTACAATTGCATCTCGAATTACTAGAAACAGAGATAGTCCTTTAGGTAATGCACGTGTGGACAGCTGCGTGTTGCATGTGACAGCTGTGTATTAATTTTTGGTGCAGACCATGAAGGAAATTTGGCATGACTCTAAAATAAAGCACAATCATTAGGTCAATCAGATTCTCCACTACGTTTTCTTTCCTAAAATTTGTCCTAACCTCCTGGCCACTGCAGAGTTTTAGGTAGACTCTGTCTCCTAAGTATGATATTGATAAGGTTAATTTCTCAGCTAAGAGCCTTGCTCTGATTAAAGGTTTTAACCCTTGCAGTTCTCCTGAAGAAAATGGGATCCTCGTGCACCTCAGAGTGACCAAAAGACTGCGGTGTGAAGGGTCTCCAGGTTTTGCAGTCATCAACAGGTTTGTAAGCTGGTTGAAATTGCCGTAGGTTTACTTTTCTCCTTTAAAAATCAATTCAAATTAATTCAGTATTGTTGATGTAAATTCTACCTAGGGCATCTCAACAATTACAAGACTGTCCTCTGATACCTCGTGGTGAGTGAGTTGCTTGAGGTTTATTGGGAATGGCTCCCCTGAATTTACCAACAGTGCATTTCCAGGCTTTGCAGCGAGGGCTCTCTGGTGATTGTTCTCAGGGAAGAAGAGGAATGCACAAGCACTGGCAGTCCAAATGAGCCTCAAGTCTTTGGGATGTGAACCGCATTCCCTGGAAGTGTCCAAGGGCAGGTTGGCTGGGGCTTGGAGCAACATGGTCTGTGGAAGTGTCCCTGGCCATGGCAGGGTGTGGAATGATATGATCTTTAAGATCCCTTCCAACCAAAGTCATCCTGGGATTCTGTGATTTCTGCATTGTAGCCGACCAACTCTCGAACTTGGCAGGGTCTTCCTCCTGGGAGGCCTCGGTCCAGGCGCTGCCACCTGCCGCGGAGGCCAAGGGTGGATATTTCACCTAGAGACGGTGGCTGCCCCAGCCGAGCCACAGCTGCTCCAGAAGCCGATGACAGAAGACCCAGGAGACAAAGGGCTGGGAGGAGACTGGCTCCTACGATCCGCTTTATTCCACAACTCAATAACGGGGGTACAACACGGATAGAACCCGAGTCCGGAGAGCTCAGACCTTACATGGCTTTAAGTAGGAGAACAGACAACCAATCAGGAGAGTGTAGGGAGGAGGGACTTGGGTCTCGAGCCCAGTAAGGAAAAGGGAAGGAATGACAGGCAGAGGACCAACCAATAACATCGAGGGTTCGGGGGAACTTTCCAGAACAGTGGGAGGAGCCTTCTCGAGGCCACACCTAGCCCCGCCCCCGAGGTGGAGCCCCGGGCACATGTCCTAGACACGGGTCTCGGTGATTGGCACGTGACAGGGTGGAGACTCCGTCCAATCCGGCAGCGCCTGCGCCCAGGGTGGACAGGGGCACCTCCACACTGCATATCCTGAGCTTGGTAGGCCTGGGGAAGGTGGGACCTGCACAGCAATTCCAGGTGGTGCAGTACTGTGCTGACATGAAAATGGTTCATTTGTTTTTTACAGACCTGGACATTCCTGCCAATGAATTAAGTTTTGAATTGCATGGGGGTTTTAGGACGTACCTCCACAGACACAGTCTCTGATAATAGACAAGTAACACACTGTATTTTATACTAATTCAGAAACCGATATTCTGTAGCTTTCACAGCAGAGTCTAAAAAAATTATTCACTGTTAAGATCCCTCATAAATTTCTATAGCACATTTATGTTCCAAATCTGCATTTAATTTAGGTTTAATAACACATTTATAGACCAGCATATTCACTAAATGCTAAATGATTATTAAAACCTGTGGAGGATTAACAACTCCATAACTTATACTGGAGATACCTGCATCAGCTCTGAGCTTGCTTGCAGATATACCACTGCTGCTGAGACCCCAAACCCAACACTTTCCCTTCCAGGAGAGGGGCCCCACACCATTCACACGATTTCCCTTTGTGCTCCAGACCAGAAGAGCCAGTGTGACGGCCAAACTCCGCTGAAACAATCCGAGGTTTCCCACTCACCTGCAGAGAGCCAAGATTTCATTCCCCATGAGATGTCCTCATTTTTCAAGGCACAGTGCAAGATTGTTTTAGTTTTGAAGGAGACAGCCCCAGCTGGTGTTCTTACGCTGATGTGACTGTGATTGAAGTTGTTTAATAAATACATTCTGGGTTTTGTACCCATGTAAGGGGTGGAGAACGGGCAGGGTGGGGCAGAAATTCCAGGGATCATGTGGACTGCAGAATGGTCTCTGCAGTGAGAGCTTCAGCCACCCCTCCCGAGATCACATGTGACACCACATATATTTATATGTGACAATAATACTGAAAATCTGCAAGATGGGGTAGGACACAACTGTAGATGTTTCCAATTAATGACCAGTTCTGCTGTTTGTTTCCCCTCATGCTTGGTGATCTACGGATGAGCTTCTGCCAAAGGCTGCCCAAGGGTCTGAAATGGCCCTTAGTATAGTAGGATAACAAAATGATTACATAAAAATTATATGTTGGGCATGGATTCAGGGTCCTGTGTCCTTGAAACAATCTAGAGTCTTCTGGCAAGGGAGGCCTTAGGGACCCTGGTCTGGTGGGAGGTGTCGGGGTTGGGGCTAGGTGATATTCACCCCTTAACATTCTGTAATTCTGTGAAATCTTTATGATATGACCAGGCTGAGCTGGGTCAGTGGGCATGACTGTCAGGTCAGGGTCAAGGGTGTGGCTGGCATATACACTTTCAGTGTTAAAACTTAATTTTTAAAGCGTTTCCATTGAAACATGAGAACATTTTCCTAAGCTGGAGTAGAATTTTAAGCCCATAAGTATTGCCTAATAGGAAAATGGAGTGGACACTGCATTTGCATTCTATGTATTTTACACGCTGCCCTTGCCTGCAATTCTATTTTAACCACTCTGCAATGCAATAGACAAAACATGAGAAGCACTAGACAAAATAACAGAAGGAAAACCTAAATTTCCCTGTCAAAATACCTGTTTATGCAAGCCTGACAATGTCTCCTGGTGTGTGCCATGAGAGATGGGGATTATTTCTCTGGGCGCTGGAGAGGGGACACTGCGCCAGTCAATCACATCTGCCGGGACACGCCAGCTCTGCCCAGCAGCTCGATAACATCAGGTCATTTAATCCTGCCAAATACCTGCAGCAACAGGAATCTGTCCAAGTGTGGAAAAAAGAGATAGCGTCATCTCACTCCATTCATAAAATAACAGTGCTTTTTTCTTAGGTGACCTAGGCACCAAGCAGCATTTTCCTGGCCAAGCCGGAAGAGGAGCAACTGGGAAAAAGGGCTTAAATCACTCCTAAAGTATTACCCTACTGTAAGCTATTACCCAGTTTTGACAAGTTTATCTAGCAATAGCATTGATATCCTCAGCAACGGTGTTCCTGCAGTGAAAAAAGAGCATTTGATCCAAGGGTGGATATTTAATTTTTCAAAACACTAACAGCGGTTCCATGTGATACTCTCATGCTGCCTTCCCTGAACTCTTAACCACATCTGTGCATCTACTGAGTTACTGAATCTGTCTTGCTGGGGAGTGCAGGTCGTGCTGTGTGAGCCAGACAGGTACTGCCAAGAGTGGGATTAATGAGAGAACAAAGCAACAGGCTATGCTCCAAGCTGTGCACTGAGCAGTGCTGGCGTGGTGGGCACAGGGACCTGGAGGGAAGGATGTCACTGCCTTTGGGAACAACCAGTGTTCCAGTGGGGTTTGCAAGCAGAAGGAGCAGGTTTGGCCCATCCATCCCTTGCACAGAGGGGCACAAGTACCTGCTCCTCTTCAGGACCCAGGGAAGTTGGCACCATCTCATGAGTGCAGGGGTCAAGCAGCCAGACTGCCTCTAAGCTCAGCCACGGGCTCCTGCCATGAGTTTAGCTGGGCACTAGCTGTCCTGTCCTTTACTGACGTACCCATAAAACACTTCATTTTTATGGTTTGTGAAGGTACTGTGGTGTAAAGGATTTGAAGCTAAAAATAACAAGAAGCCAAAAGCCAGGCGGTGCCATACAGGGTCAGCGCATCACGTGCTGAAATCCTGTGGTGTTTGATCCTCCTGCCACTGAATGCTTAATTAAATGTTGACAATTAAAATACTGCTGTTAGTAGATATGCAACTACTGGTAACAAGTGAATACTGGAGAGCAGGACTGGGATGTGACAGCTCAGTGCTGCTGCTGACACAGCAGGCAGCAAGAGTTTGGTCCCTCTGCCTGCTTGTCTGGGTTGACACCCAAAACACAGAATTTTGTTCCATGTGAATTATGGTTCAAAGCTGCACCCACAGAGACACTGTAGAAGTGTTTCCATTTCAATCCACCAGGAACACTCTGGACAGCCATAACTAAAGACTGAAGTCCCCTCCCAGGATAGTGAATGAGTAATTCAATAGATTCATCCCCATGAGCTTGAGTGAAGGACTAATATTAAAGAACTTCTTTTTGTTATCAAATCTTTTTAGTCCATTAGGACTTACTCAGACATTCCACTTTCATTATGGTCTATAGTTTTTGAGATTTCATCCTTGGATTTTCTGTCAATTGTTTTTGAAGAGCTGGAATGGGGAAAGAAGGCTATTTGGAGGCAACTTTTAGCCTGTTGAGGTTTTTTTTTTTCTCCTTTAAAGAGAAAATTCCCATTGTGTAATGCGCCTGAATGAGGAAGTCTGGGGGCTCTGGACAAGCCTGCTCAGCCAGTTAACAACAGATTGCTTTCATTGCTTGGGCCTGTCAGTGATTACTCTAAAGCTGAGCTCTGGCGGGGCTGGACGAGGCTGCGAGTGCCTGGAAACTGACCCCCAATTCATTATTGTCCGCGAGCACAGAGGTCAAGCGCCCGCGCCCCACTGATTGCGCACCTTACGCACAGTGCACGTCCTGGGAGGAGCCCCTGACATCTTTGATTTTTCCCACACACAAACTGTTGGTACAAGATGTAATCTGGGAATGAAAGGGCTGTGGACAGGATGATTGGGGACAGCTGCTCCCCAGAGGCCTCCCCACTAAATACCCTCTGCTTTCCATGGCCTCAGGACAGGAGAGGTGTCAGGCTACAAAGAGGCACAGATGGAAGTGAACAGGATTAAGCAGCGCTGATTAACTATAAGTATTTTTTCAGTAATGTAATGGCACTTTAAAAAAAAGGGAGGTGGGGATAAAGGAAGGAGGATATGTCCTCAGCAGATTCCATCTGTCCTCTGAGGGTGAGCAAACTGTGACGGAGACGGGTCACCTCTGGCTGTGGCTCATCCCTGATGAACATCACTTGCCTTCAAAGAAAATGAGTGCCTGTCACTGCCCTGCCTCTACTAATTTAATGATTAAGAGAAGAAGACATGTCCTGTTGTACAGATAGACCTCGTGCCCACTTCAGTGAGCAGCAATGGCTCTGGTAGGTTTTGGCTCAAGTTTATGTGGTGAAAGAGATTTCCATTTTTTAGCTAGAGTGCACCAGCATTTTTTCATTTCTTCTGCAGGTAAAGGTGATTCCAGCAGCTGTTACCTCCCCTGGTGGTAAAGGCCAAGGGTGGGGAAATTCTGCTGACCCCTAGGTGCAAAGACTCTTTGCTGACCACACAGAGTTCTCACTTTTTTAAAAAATCAAATCTTAGATATAGTAAAGATAGATTAAGCAAAAGCACAACTTAGCCTTGATTTTCTTCTGATATAAATAGATGAGAATTTTTTTATAATTGGTTACTTTGACACTGTAGCAAGAGCTCTTAGGAGGTGTAAAGGTACATTGGAAAGGATGAGTTGAAGAATCCATAATGCTGTAATCAGAGATCTATGGAAGAACTTCCTGATGTGCAGGATAACTGAGCTGGTTTCTGATGTTTTGATTAATCTGTGTCACCAAATGGGCTTTGGCTCAAACCAACAGTTAATTTTACTTAACCTAGAATGCACGTTTTCTGCTGTCTGTTGTTTGTCTGTTGTCTCCACTGCTTTCTCAGTACCCATGAGGTTCTGCAGCGCTCAGACTGTCAGCAAAACCTGATATCAAAGCGGTGATGATCTTACTAAATTTCTATTGTTTATTTCATTTCTCCTCACCCCGTAAGATAACCAGTTAGAGCAGAATCAGCTGAAAAGTGTTTTAATTTTCCTCTCAGCTGCAAAGGCACCACTACAGGGAGGTCCTGTGCTTTTGCACCTGGAGTAATGGGAGCAGGGAGGACAACCAGGAATCCTGGATCAGACCCCTCACCATCAGTTTTATGCACTCAGTTGCTTTTGCTGCTACCAAACCTTCCTTGTGCTTCACCATACTTAAGGATCGCATAAAGAAGGCTGAGCTAAACCAAAAGAGAAGGAATTTCCAACTCCATTAACTTTTACTGTAACCTGAGAAAACTCTTTCCAGATTGTTTGTGGGCAAATTGCTCTTGTTAATGGCCAGAGTGGAGCTGGAAATATTGCCTTTCCTCCTGCCACCAACCCCCTGCCTGCTCACAGCCAGCCCTCCCTCCGCAGCCCTTATTCCAAGCCTATGATAGAAAGGAGCCAGAGTTACAAGTGAAATATTTAAACTTCTGCAAGAAATGGGTTGGCTTTAACCAGGGGTTTCTGCTGTATTACTCCTATGAAAACAGTGGTTCTGTGCCTGGAACAGGGGAGATCTACTTAACAGTAGGATACTTTCCGTTTGATAAAATATAATTTAGTTTAAAAAGTAATACAAAGCCACTGGAAACACGTGGATGCCAGCACTGCCCCTGAAATACCATCAAGCTGTTGTCTTGGCAATTTTTCCAACACTCCTAGCTTGCACGGGTGATTTTGTGGCTGAAGTGTCCAGTTAATGAGAATTAGATTGCCAGTACATTTACCCTGCCTTCACTAGCAAATAAACACCAGCCAATAATGACAGACCATTTGATCTCTGTGCAAGAGCCTGGGACCCAGAGAAGCTGTGGCTGCTCCTGGATCCCTGGAAATGTCCAAGGCCAGGCTGGACAAGGCTTGGAGCAACCTGGGGTAGTGGAAGGTGTCCCTGCCCAGGGCAGGAGGGCAGAGATGAGCTTTCAGGTCCCTGCCAGCCCCAATAATTCTGTGGTTTTATGACCCACTGAGGCATATTTCTGAGTCACACACTGGATGCTGTCAGGGTACAGGCTCCTTCTGCAGCTCCTTTCTGATAATGTCCACATTTTTCTCCCTCATGGACAGAGCAGGTGATACTCATTTTTTCCAATTTTTTTTTTTTTAATTATTATCTAATTTTGTATTGGCATATTGATATGGAAAGCAAAATTTTGTAGTCAGCTAATTAACCTCTTTTTTTGGTGTTCATGGAAACAGCTAATCAAGTACAACTGCAGTATTTTGACTGAGCAGATACAATTTCATTCATATCCCGCTCAGTGCTGACTCTGCTGGCTCTCTGTGAAGGATGACAGTGGTGGGGATCTCTCGCCTCCATTTCCCAATGTGTTATCCCAGCATGGATGACATTTCATTACACTCAGTGCACAGTTACATCATGGTTCTTAAATAAAATGTTAACACAGGGAATGAGTATCTCCCTCGGGGATGGGAACGTACAATGAGAGAAACTTCCAAGAGGAGGAGTGCTGTTTTCATGAACTCAAGTGCTGCACTTGGAAAAGGCTAATAATGGCTGGTTTGATTCTGTGTTTGTACATGAAGCCAAAACTGCACCCTGAAGCTGTTCAGCAACCACGGGAAATTGGTTTCTTACAACAACTTAATTCAGCTGCATCCTTACTTCAGATTAAATTTTTAGATTAAGCTGATTTAAAATAGTCTCCATCATCTTTTTTTATAATAACACCTGCAAAAAAAGTCTGAATCCCTAAATCTGCCGTGGCTGTGAATATTGCTGAATTCTTTAGACTTCTATAGGCTGCAGTGGAAAGATGTTGCCCTCACAACATTGAGTCCTGACCTTGCTTCTTCATTTTTGTATGCAAGACGTGTAAAGGAATCCAGAAGAGGTACAACATGTCTTGTCCTCTTGGATTATGTCAGTGGCGAACAAGGAGGTTTGATTTAGTTTCCTCAGTATCTTTAACTTTTACCTGCAAAGGAACAGAATGACTGAGCTTGGAAACCATTTGCACATTCTGGCAATGAAATACAAGTTGGCAAAGTCTCCCACAGGTGAATCCGAGCACATCAGCCATCAGGAATCTGGCATTATGCCTCAAAAAAGGGCTTTTACTTTGCAGGTGGGTCCTGTGCATTTCTCCATAGGTCACGGTGGAGATTATGTTTTAGGTCAGCAGCCTGATGAGGAGTGGCCCTGCCAGGTGAAGGATTGCCAGATGGCTTTTTTCCCCTACTTAACACATTATGAAAGCTGAAAGAAAAGCATTTGGAGCTGTCTTGGATTGTTGAGAGTTCGTGGCGTAAACAGGACTAAACGTGCCACGAAGTCTGTGAACAAACCCGAGCAGTTAGTTCTGTACCAAGCAATACAATTTTTCCACTCTGCTAACAGATCCTGATAGTTATTTTTTAATGTAGCTTGGCAGAGTATGAAAAGGTTTGCTCTCTAAACAAGACACCACTTAATTGTTTACCAGCATCTCCTTTTCTGTTTCATATAAGTAGAGGCAGCTTCCTCATTTTTTCTGCCAAAGGAACATGGCATTGAAAGAACTCCTATGGATAGGTTTGCCTCCCAGAGATTTCCAGGCAAATACTGGACAATCCTTGCCCTGCACATTTTTTGTCATCAAAGGCCTCCAAATGTGGCATACAGGTGGTGGGCATTGCCATGGGAAGAGCTACTGAAAGTTGGAAAGTGAGAAGAAACCAGTCTGGTGAGAATCATGGGTTTTTAGACTGAACTCGAGTTCATCTGGCAGTACTTGGCAAAAATATTAATGGCCAAAAGACCCAAAAACTTAGACATTCTCCTTCTTCTTTTCCCTTCTACTTCTTGCAAAATTTTTGTCAAATGTTTTGGGGACTTATTCTATGTATTTGTGAGCCTGTCTATCTGTTTCCCTCACTTTCTCTTCTTGAGTGGAGGGTTGAGAGGCTGGCAAAGAGATAGACTCCAGATGTCAAGGAAAAAAAAAGGACAGGAAAAAATCCCAAGAACTGATCCCAACAGTGAATGTTCTGAATCAATGGACTCCATAGTCTAACAGCCCGCAGAGCTCTGCTGTCTAACAAAGGCATTATCTGTGCCAGGAGCAATCCTGCCCCACTGTATTTGTACTCCAAGCTTATTCATATTCAGAGGAAGTGCCCTGGGTCGGTGAGTGCTCAGCTCTGTAACCCCAAGGTCAGGTTTAATTGCTCTAAAAGGTGGCACATGGCAATGAATGAACTCTAATGATTTAGATAGTATCTATTTCACATCAAGAAGTTTCCACTCTGAGCAGACTCTAATCGAAAGTAATCTGAAAATTAGAGAAAATAAAAACCATGCCCACAATGACCTAAATACCTATTTCCTTAAATTTTATGCCCTAAATAACCTCATTCCTGGGAAGTTTAATTTTTCCCTTCTGCTAAATATACAATTGCCTGGGAGAAATGATTGGTCATAATCAAGGTTTTTAAAGCTGCAACTGTTAAAATATTATCGTTCTACTAAGAATTTAGGAGGGGAAAGCAGCTAGTGTAGAGGGAGGGAGTGAATATCCCTAGGCTGTCAGAGTGAATGTCCATGGGAATTCTGCTCCTGCAGTTTTTATATATGTGCATGTTTAGATTTTATATATGATTTGTATATTTGTATATTTTTTAATATGGGGAGGTTGCATGTGTAGTGTATATATACATACATTGTATGCCTTTACATGTGTCCAGTGTGTGTACATATATTTAGGTTTATATACCTATATATTTATATATATTTAGGTATGAGACCTGCAGTATCCTTAGTTTCACCTCTTGTTTCACAAATAAGCAATGATTCATCTTTTCAGAGAAAAACATAATTCTTTCTCAGGCTCAAAGAGGAAGAGTGAGAAGCAAAGGAGAAGCCAATGCACAGGTGGTGGTGGTGACCAGGACTGGCCCCATGTCCCATCAGGAGCGATGTGGTCATGTCCACACAGCTCTGAGCTGTGATTGTCTCTCCATCCATGCCTCATGCTTGCTCTTCATGCTGCACCCTTGCATCTTTAGGCTAAACATGGGTTGCATGAACTCTGCAGCCAGCACAAGGCTGTCGGATTTCTGCAGCTGGATCACAGAACCAGAAGGGCTGGGGCTGGAAGAGACCGCCAGGGTCATCCAGTCCAACCTCCCTGCTCCAGCAGAGCTCCCAAAGGATGACACTCAGGATGGTGTCCAGACAGGTCTGGAATACCCCCAGGTATTCCTGGAGGACACCTCACACCCTTTTTGGTCTCTGTTCCAGCAAACAAGTTCATCCTCATGGTCAGGTGGAACTTCCTGGGCAAACTTCAGTTTGTGCCCATTCCCTCTTGTCTCATTGCTGGTTACCACTGAGCAGAGCCTGGCTCCAGCCTCTGACAGCCTCCCTGCACTAATATGATCCCCAATGGGGATACTGATATATTATTTATGATTGCCCCATACAGGAAATGTCTGCTGAAGACATGCTGAAGACTTCCCAGACGTGTTGAGGTAACTGTGGCACATCAGACATGTCCCACCCAGCCACGTGCCAGCAGGATCAGGACAAGCCACAAGTGCTTTGTCACGTGTCAGGTACAAACCCAGTCTGACCCAATCCTTCTGGATGTTCTGTGCCCTGAGTAACTGGGTGCTGTACTGAAATTTGTGTGGCAAAATCCCAGGCAGTTCACCCTCTTGTCAGGCACACAGTCCTACACCCATCTCTGCAGGGGCTGTGGGATGTGGTTTGCAAGCAATTAACATATTGAAGTATTTGTTTGGAAAAGCGAGTGATTTCTTTATGACCTTGAGCCATCAAAGACTAAGTATGCAATTAGTTTTAGCTGTAGTGAGGTATTTAAAGTCAAGCATGTGTTTTAGGGCTTTGATAAATCAGGGCATAGCAGAAACAAATTTGAAAATAAAAAATATACAGAGAGTGGAGGGGAAAGTAATTTCAGGCTGCAGCCCTGCCATTTTTACAGGTTACTCACATTACACAGATCTTTTGCTTGACAGCAGTACTGTGCACTCTGGTGCTGTGATTGCCTCTGCACAGATAAAGCTGCTCAGGCTCTGCCCTGGGGCAGCACTGGCAGAGCCCAGGCTGCACCAACCCCTGTTGTGCTCAGTCCAGAGTGATGCAGTTTGGAGTGGGGAAAGCTGGAAAAGCAGAAACCCAATTTATGTTACCTTCAGGTACAGGTGGAGCAATGTCCAGTTTAAATTTGAATACCAGTTTTAGCAGAGGAAGATGATAACCATATGACCATTGTGGAACTGGCACAGATTCCCAGAGAAGCTGTGGCTGCCCCTGGATCCCTGGAAGTGTCCAAGGCCAGGTTGGACAGGGCTTGGAGCAGCCTGGGACAGTGGAAGGTGTCCTGCCCATGGCAGGGGGTGGAATCAGATGAGTTTTCAGGTCCTTCCAACCCAAACCATTTTGTGATGATTCTATAATTATAACCATAAATAGCCTTAGGGGCACAAATAGTAACTTAAAACTTACCAAAGAGAATGTCATGTTTATTCATCTGCAAATTAGTAGGATTTAAACTTTCAACAATTTTTCCAGACGGCTCAGCTGTGGGGAAGAAGGTGGCAATGGCTTATGTGCTAAACCTTAGAGACTTCGCAAGTCTCCATGGGGACACTGAAAATGCAGAAATGAGAAATGTGTACACATTCTGGCTGGTTTCTGGGGGAAGCTAAAGGGACCCCAGCCCTGCAATGATCACCCCTATGCCCAGCAGTGTGCTACATGCACAGTGGGAAAAAAGACCATCCACTTATTTCAGAGGTATTTAATAATTTTCTTTCAGTCTTTTGTCATGTTGAATCTTATACTAGTTACTAGCTACTTCTTCTCATCTGTGTAATATCTTGGTATGGCTGCTATTTATTTATGTCTTTTCTAATATGAAACCTTAGGGAAACACAAATGAAAGAAAAAGGAACAAAACCCCTATGGGTGAAAGGCTTTTCTTTACAAAAAGAGAGAAACATAGGGGACAATTAAGAGGCTGGAGAGGCAAATGCTCGTGTCTATGTGAAATGACAGTCCTGGGTCTGGGTGCCTTTCCTACAGACCGTGGATGGGGAGGGCACTGCTGCTGTGTGCAGTGTGAACCTGTGACACCAAGGAGTTAAAATGTGGCTATCCAACCATCCTGCTGTGTTAAAATGTCCCTCTTCCTTCCTCTGCTACCATCCAGGCATCTTGTTGCAAAATGTGGACATTTTAAACTATAACTTGCCTTTGCTGAGCTATTGATCCTGATCGTATCTGAGATTTTGGAGTTTCCCAAATACAATAAGTGTGTTTACATGCAGTAGTCAGAGAGGAAATTACATGTGAAAGCACTGAATAAGGAGATGGTATTTTGTTGCAATGCTCCATAAGCCTTGTGTTTACATGGGGTTTTAAAGGAGAATTCAAAGCATATCTCCTTTTTGTGATGCATCAACAAGCATATCAAATGATTGTTCAAAAAGCTTGTGCTTTGTGCAAAAATAGGAACCAAATGGCTGAGTAATTTCCAAGAGGAAAAAACGCAACCTGCTACAGCAATTCCATGGTCTATTTAAAACTTCTTTATAAAACCTTTTAAATAATAAAACTCTACGCTCCCCACTAAAAAAACCTACGGGCTCTTTTGGGTTCATGTTTCTAAACATTCAACATCATAGGGCCATTACAGGGACAGCATTTTTCTCCACACCAAAGATTGTTCCTTTCTGTTCTGCAGTTGCTCCTCAGCCCTGAGCCTTTCCTTGGCATATTTATGGTCCCATGGGATGTCCCATGTCCTCAGCACTGCTTGGAAAAGACAGGAGAGGAGAGGAGAGGAGAGGAGAGGAGAGGAGAGGGAATTCAATGTGGGAAGCAGTAGGAAAAACCCAGTTTATGTTGTCTTCAGGTACAGGTGGAGCAATCATTTAAGATAATAATTTTGTATCTTCACCATGAAGATACAGATCTGTTCATATCTTCACCAGACTTTGCACTGATAGCTGCTGCAAGCAGATGAAGAGGTCTCATTCTCACAGGTGTCATGTTCCACTTGAACCTCCACAATTCTTGGTTTTCAGTCCCCAAATTTCTTGAACCTCCACAATTCTTGGTTTTCAGTCCCCAAATTTCTAGCCACCTCCCATTTTTTACTTCACCTCTCTGCTTGGAGGTACCAGGTTTGCCCACTACCAAGCCAAGCAAGGTACCATTCCACAAACCCAGTGCTGGTTGTAGTAATCAGAGGAAACTTTAGTGATTTAAATCTGGCATATGGTTCTATGTTTAAGGCTGTTTAATGAAAGCTTATGTGCATGTGTACACACACAATTTATGCCATATTTTTCCAATTACTTCCCTACAGCTGATCACTCTCAAATGGAGCTCTGTCTGGATGGTAGCTCAAGGCACACAGGCTCCCTGCACGCACTTGTGATATGCTAAAATCTGTTATTGACAGAGCTGCCTTGTTGATAATTTTCTTTTGCAAGAGCCCTGACTGCTTAGATAAAAAGGAATTAACATGACAGTCAAACTCATTTCCCTTGCTGAGGGCTGTGTGATTCCCCCTGGATGTGCCCGGATCTGCCCCAGGGTTCGTGGGTGCTCTCTGACGGAGGCACAGCTGACAGCGCAAGCCAAGCCCTGGGTGCACTTTCGAGAGGTGACACTGTGCCATCTGCTAACTCATGGCAAAGTGCAAGTCACCCAGGCAGCCTGGCAGCCCCAGGCATCTGCTGGGATGGTATGGTGCTCTTGTTTCTGGAATCACTTTAGCATCCCCAAACTCCTGAGGGTGGTGGTGTGTGTCCACATCTGAGCACCTGTAGAAGATGGAAGAGCAGTGATGCAGTGAGGCTGATGTAAGCAGCAGTTAGCCATGGGTGAAGACAGAACAGTTTTTTCCAGATTCATTATTTGTATTTTCCTCCCTTCCTTCTTTTTTCTTTTCACCAGCAGATCCCCATATCTGTCTCCAGCTCAGTATGAACTACCCAGGAGAAATTTCTCCACCTCTTAGTCCCTTAGACTCCATTTCATTCACTTGATGAAGAGGTGCTGGGATGGGGCTGGCAGGTGTGACCTCCTCCATCCCAAACCAACCTGTAGGCCAAGAGGCTTTGGAATGATGAGCACCTGCTTCTCTTTGAACCCGAGATGAACAGAAATGTGTATGTGTTCAAAATAGCTGTGATCTTCAAGGAAGGAACATTTTCCTGATTAGTTTCAGGTTTAAACCTTCCAAATTCAATCCGAGAAAGCTTTTCTGCTTGTTAAACCCAAACTTTGGTGAGCTTGCTCTTCATTCAGACATGGTCATTTGCACGCTTCCAGGAGCCTGCTGCTGAGCATTGCTGCTCTGGAGAAAGGGGCTTGGAAAGAACTTGGCAGTGCTGTCTCCAGAAGAACCTCATCCCAGTATCTTCCACTTTTCATTTTTGTTACTTAAAAGGATCCTATACCTGCTAGTCCTTAGAAATCTGCTTGCTTGCCCAGGTACAGATATGGCACGCACTCGAGGGCTGTTGAGCGGTGGCTGCTCATTAAAAAGGCATTAAAACCACCCACCTCCCCCCCAAAAAAGCCCATCTGACTGTGCTATGGTGTCCAGGTGATCACTGGGGTCCCCTTGGGTTTGGCTCAGAGGCCATGCTGGGCACAGCCTGGTCACTTCTCCTGCTATTCCTCGTGGAGCAAATGCCTGAAGTTTCTTGTACAGCAGACACAAGGAGGACACTCCCTCCTGCTGGGGTTCTCAGCCTTACAGTTTCATCTTTCTCAACCTGCAGCCCCACAAAAATCAAGGATATGATGTGTTCCAGCCTTTCACATCCCCCAATTCCCCAAAACAGTGCCACGTGCCAGGCTCAGGTTAGGTTAACACCCTGATTCTCTGTGCTGCTGGAGCTCCAGGAACATCATTCTTACGGTCAAAGCAGGCTGCTCAGCCCATGCCATGTTTGTCTGCAAGGAAATGGGATGTTTATGTTTATTCCAACTGATCCTGATGGATGACACTTTTGTTCCATTTAGCAGCTTCTTGGCCCATTTTATACCACAAAAGGAGACTAAAATCCAAAGTACGTACAGTTGTGTTATGGGCAACAGCCCTTTAATAGCAATAACGATGAATAACAATTGGAAGTTTGGCTTTTAGCTATTATTGTTGTCTAAGGTTAGTTTGTTTTTCATATAAATAAATGAAAAACATCTATGTATGTTAAATTAATATACCTAGGAGCAAAGCGATGTATTTCCAGATAAACCCTCCAACTGTTCTAGATTTCTCAACTGAGTCATTCTGGAAAATAATGTCTAGGAAGAAGTGTAATGTGTCTTGTGAATCCATAGATAGATCCAAGCTCAAGAATTCCCCTGTGCAGCCATGAAGAAGAGCTGCAGCCAAATTGACCACCCAGAGATCCATCAGTCACAAGCGAATTGGCTCACAGGAAAACTAAGCACACTCTTCCAAAGGAATACCACTGTGTCCTGCCAGCCTGCCTTTGGTACATGGAATTAGCTCATGGGATGCTGGCAAGAACAATTCTCGAAGGAAGAGCAAATCTTCCACCAGCAGCAGCAATTACACTTCTCCCTGCTGGAATTGCTGTATGGACAGCACATTATTCCTGCCCTGCTCACCTCCAGTGCCTGAGCCAGGGTCTGCCTTGGGAAAGGGACCTGGGCCAAGGTTTATCTCATCCAGCACAGTGTGTAATTAGGGAAAGATGCCTGGGTTGGAGATCTGCAGGCCCAGAATGGTCTGTTTATTTATGCCTGTGCAAATCTGTTCTGTGCACATGATTCCTGTGACTTCCCAGGACAGGCGTGTGCGTGGGCAGTGCCTCATCTGGCCCAGCAGGTCCTGACCATTTGGGGCCAGAGGGGAGATAGTTTTCAGACAGAATTCTCCCTTGATTTCTGCATAAAAATTAATTACTTCTGACAAGGCAGCTATAATAGTCAGGCCTCTTTTCATTACTGACTATGCAGTGAAGAAGGTTAGAGTTGAAAATGCAGCTTTAGATCACAGAATTCCAGACTGGTTTGCGTTGGAAGGGACCTTAAAAAGCATCTCATCCACCCCCTGCCATGAGCAGGGACACCTTTCACTGGGCCAGGTGGCTTCAAGCCCTGTCCAACCTGGCCTTGGACACTTCCAGGGATCCAGGGGCAGCCACAGCTTCTCTGGGCACCTGTGCCAGGGCCTGTCCACCCTCACAGGGAGGAATTTCTTCCTAAATGTGAGGCAACCTTTTATTCTGTGTAAATACTCTAAAGTTAAACCATATAGAGAAGACTAAAACACATGACTATTCTATTTTAAAAGACTGGTTAAATCCAAACGAAGAACTCCAGGGTTTTTATCCTGTCTGACAGGTGGCTTACTTCTGATCCCACATCTTAATCTTTGCAGTTATGTTCTCTTTCAAACTCAGTTATTCTGTTATAAGAGGAGATTGGGTTATGAGAATAATGTATTATGAAATACAGAGCACATTGCTGGCAAATACAGTATTTTTAGATACAGAAATTCAGACTCAGTTTGTTGACCTGGTGGCACAGGAAGACGTCAGAGGTTTGTGAGGTTGAGGTTGGGTAGTTTTTATTTATTTGCTGTATTTCCTATGCATGGAATTAGATACAAGTGATGAGCTACAAGAAGATCTGTTACTCACATCCCAGAAATAACTCTTACCACCTTCTCCGAAGTGGCATTCCCAGTGACCTGTGTCACACGTGGCAGGGGCATTGCACTCAGGGTGAGTGAGCACAAATGTGGAATGCTGCAGGAGAGGGCTGGCCTGCAGCACCATAATGGATGAATCAGAGAGTCACAGAACGCTTTGGGTTGGAAGGAACCACCCCTTGCCACCTTCCACTATCCCAGGGTGATCCAAGCCCTGTCCAGCCTAGCCTGGGACACTTCCAGGGATCCCGGGACAGCCACAGCTTCTCTGGGCACCTGTGCCAGGGCCCCGCCACCCTCACAGGGAACAATTTATTCCCAATATCCCATCCAGCCATGCCCCCTGTGAGTGTGAAGCCATTCCCCCTTGTTCTGTCCCTCCAGGCCTTGTCCCCAGTCCCTCTCCAGCTCTCCTGGAGCCCTTCAGGCACTTTAGGAAGGGGCTTTAGGATGTCCCCAGAGATGTCTCTTCTCCAGGTGAACACCCCCAGCTCTCAGCCTGCCTCCAAAGCACAGCGACTCCAGCCCTCCGGTCATTTTTGTAGCTTCCTCTGGGTTTGCTCCAACGTGTCTGTGTCCTTCTCGTGCTGAGGAAGGCAATGGTTGAGGGGAATCTCCTGGGAAGCTCCATGCTGATCACACAGAGTGAGGCCCTGGTGTTGTGGCTGAAGGGCTGCTCCTCACACCGCTCCTTTTCCTGCCCATTTCGGATGGTGTTTATTGTGTTCCTTCCGTCATGCTTGGGGCAGCCCAACCATCCCAAAGGGTTCTGTGTCATTGCACGGCCTTTCCCTCATGCTGGGGCGTGCCCCCCTCCACCTCTCATGGTTAAATAGTCATCAACAGCAAACTGCTGGGATGAGACAGCTTGTGTGGACTTCTTCTCCCTGCCAAGCACTTATCCTGCACCCCTTCCCAGCTGAGCATTATCCTGCACCCCTTCCCACTCTTTTCTCTCCTTCGTGGATGGAAAATGCTGCTGCAAAGGAGCCCTTGGCATAAGGGCACAACAAGCCTGCCTTTTTGGGGGGTGATCTGCCCAGAGCCCCCCTCCAGAAACAGCTCTCGTCATGCTCTGCCCTTCCTAGAACAAAAACCCCTGCCAAGAACAACTGGAAGCAGGTGCTCTTGGGCTCACAGTCAGTGCTCCAAGTCCCAAGGATATCCATTTGCAGGCATGGAAAGAGGCACGTCAGCAGCTCACCAAGGCTTTTTGTCCACTGCAAGGTAAGCATGAATCAAAAAAACTCTTGCTGCACAAGTTTTACAGATTTATTTCTCCCTCTGCTCCTCATTTAGCAAACCAAGATTGTTAAAACTGAGGGAAATATTTCACGAGGCTCTTGTTGGGTATTGATGGAGTTGGTGTTGTTGCGGATTAAAACTGATAGATGTGGGAGGTCAGAGCTGGACTGGCCAGGGCACAGCTGCCATCACATTTGGTGGGGTTATGCAGCCTTGCCAAAGCAGAGGGGTTGGGAGGATGAGCTGTGACCTTTGTCAGCAGTCACCAGCATTCCTGGATGTGCTGCTGAGAGACTCTCAGAAATGTCATTATATGTGACAGGGTCATTTACCTTTGATGATCTGAAAACCTGTGCCCTTCCTTTCCTAGCCACTCTTTCCCCATAACCACCCCAGCTTCACACCTTGGAGTCCCATTCTGCAAGTGACAACACCATCATGTCACTGACACTGTCATGTACTTCGTCCAGGAAAGTTTTCCCTTTTTATGTATTTTAATTTTTTTTTCTGTCTTGCAAGCTCTCTTCTGTACATGGATTAAGGTTCCTGTGACAGTAGCAGGTGTGGTTATGTCCCTCCTCCGAAGGGTCTGTTTTGACATTCTCAGTATATTGGGCATTTTGTAATTGAGGGGTAAGAAATTTTTTTGTGGAATGTTTGTAACTGGAGCATTAAAACAAGGATCAGACCATCTAATATATGTGAGATTTATCAATGGGAGATCCTCATGTGCTTGCTTTGTGTCTTTCCCCTCTCCTGACATGGTGGGAGGTTGGTCACTGGGGTCGATGGCACCGGAGCCCTGCAGTGGCATGGGTGTTCTCCAGAGTGCTGGAAGGCCTAAAGCAGAGAATCACAGAATCACAGAATCATGGAATGGTTTGGATTGGAAGGGACCTTTGAGATCATATACCTCCAATGACACTGCTGTGGGAAGGAATCTTAAAGATCATCTCCTCCATCCCCCACCATGGGCAGGGACACCTCCCACTGTCCCAGGCTGCTCCAAGCCCTGTCCAGCCTGGCCTGGGACATTGCCAGGGATCCAGGGGCAGCCACAGCTCCTCTGGGCACCTGTGGCAGGGCCTCCCCACCCTCCGAGGGGAGAAAATAAGAACTTTTGTATCACAAGGATGACTCAGGTCAGTGAAAGGTCTGTAGGAATCCAGAGAGTCCCCCCTGTAACACACCCAGCAGGGCTCTGAGAGGAATGAGTGCAAAGCATTAGTGAGCATCAGGAGCCCAATGGAAAAGGCTGCAACAAGCGCAGTGAGACTGAGTCACTGCGTGAGATAAACATCCCCATCTGATGTTGTTTCCTCCTCATATGCTACTGCACCCAGCACAAACATACTGAAAACAAACAGCAGTTTCTTCACTGCAGCTAATTGCTTTGCCTGCATCTATTTAATTCCCTGTTCACAGGGAATTAAATGGAATTAATAGAATTAATTTGCACAGTTTTGAGCATTGGTCTAACAAGCTCAAGCCTTAATATTCTCCTTATTTTAAATAGCAAATATCATTTAAGAAGTGTTAGTACAATGCTGTCAGGCACAGGGTGGGATTGTTGGGGTATCCTTGAAGGACCAGGAGCTGAACTCAGTGGTCCTTGTGGGTCCCTTCCAGCTCAGGATATTCTGTCATTCCATGGTTCTTTCTGTTACTCAAAATACATTTGTGTCATTGCTCAGAAAATGGAGAATCACAACATTCTTGGTAGTTTAGTTTTCCCCCTCTGCACATAGCTCAGATGGAAAGCCATGGCTCTGAAGGTCACACATCACTTTCTGTCCTGACCTTTGCAGCTGGTGCTGGAAGCTGGTGGCCCAAAGAGCCACCAGCAACTTCCTGAAGCCGCCCTGGATCAGGGTGGGTTGTTGCTGGAGATTTAGAAAAGCATTAGAAAGAATCATGGATTAAATCTGCAAATAGTCAGTTAAAGGTGGTTTTCAAATGTCTCCATGATAGACAAGTCACAATGGAAGCATTTGTCAGGGAAACAGCGTCTTGGAGAAACTAAGGTGCGTGACTGGGGAAAAAGAAAGGTTCCCTTTGTCTCAAGAGCAGAAAAGTCACCAAATGTGATGAAGGTTTAATCCCTGCAGATGGTCTTAAGCCACAGCATCTTTATTCACTCCTCACTAGCATCTGTTGAAGAGTTCTCATCACTGCTGACGCCAAAAGCCGGGCAGGGAATGATTTGTGTAAAGCCCGCTCGAGATAACAAGCTGGTTAATGGTGATACTCCCTGTCAGCAGTGACCTGCTCAGCCCTGACAGTTCCCTTTCAGAGGCTGGGGAGCTCTTATCCGCCGTGGCAGGGCCCCACAGGTGGAATGTGGGGAACAAAAGCCCTACACAAAGGGAGCACTTTGGGGCTGGAGCATGTCTGGCTTCCCCAGGCTTCCGAGAGGCCACACAGTGACGGGTGGATGACGAGGCTCTAATTAATATTTCATTCTCAGAGTGAGTTATCCCTTGGGGGAAGTTAAAGGTTTGCACATTTTGAGGCAAAGTACCGAGGCTGGTGATCTCGAATTAAGAAAGTATGTTGAAAGGAGCTGCTGCAGTCTTTAACCCTGGGCAAGGGACATGTAAACCAGACCATTAGTGCACACTTTTAATTGTATAACTTGTTCTAGGTTCTATTTTAAGGTCTGCTCTAATAAATTCATACATAAGTGCTGCTGGAAAACCTTCACCCCTTCTTCCCTTTCTGTCTCCTCTGGATTGGGGCATCTGATATTCCATATTGTGTAGATGGATTGTTTTCCAAACCAACCCACCAAATATGTTTTATGATAGCAATAAAATGAAGTGGCTGTGGGCTGGAACTGCTGAGTTCAGCAAAGAAAGTGAAAAAAATGGCCAGTGGAGGAGAGTTTCTACTGGCAGCAAACGCAAGAAGTCTGGACACAGCAGGGTGGTGGGTCATGCAGCCTTCAGGGAGAGGGGCAGGGAGCACACGGTGTAGGATGGGACACACTGGAGCCATGGAATCCCAGCAGTCACTGCCAGCAAGGAATAGCCATGCAAAGGAACAAGCCATGTCACCCACCACAGGCCTCATCTGTGGGGTTCTCTGCTCAAGGGAATGGGAAAAGAAAGGCAAAACAGGAAGGAAAGGGAAAGGGAAAGGGAAAGTGGGCCAAGAATGAAGGTGTGTGGGAGGGACTACACTAACAGGCTCATGCTGAAAGTCCAACACATGAGTCTGTGTTGCCTTCCTGACCAAGCCAGCACTGACAGCAGGCCCTGCACAGCCACATGCTCTCCACAGACAGCACAAGGGCAGGGTCTTCGTGAAGGGACAGTTTTGTGGGACCACAAAGCAACACCCGCAAAAGAGTTGTGGCCATAGCAGGGGTCTGGCCCACAGTGCCCACTGCCCAGCTAATGGTGAGAAATGGGTCGTGATCTCTTCTGCAGTCCAGTCAGGAGACCAAAGATGAACCAAGGGTGCCCTGGTGACCTCAGGAAGAAAGGGTTTCCCTTGGGCTGCTAAACAGAGCTTGTAAATGAAGGAGTAGTGTAGACACAGAGACTTTCAAGATGTGTCACCTATTTACTCTTAAGTGACTGCTAATTACTAGTTTGATTGAGTTGAAGGTGAGAGGAGGACACATGCAAACACCCACACTGTGTTGTGGGAGGAGTGAACCAGGAGCAAGCCCAGTAAGCCAGGGAATGAGCCAGGGAGTGAGCCAGAGAATGGGCATGGGAATGGGCCAGGGAATGGGCATGGGAATGGGCCAGGGAATGGGCATGGGAATGAGCTAGGGAGTGAGCCAGGGAATGAGCCAGGGAGTGAGCCAGAGAATGGGCATGGGAATGGGCCAGGGAATGGGCATAGGAATGAGCCAGGGAATGAGCTAGGGAATGAGCCAGGGAATGGGCCAGGGAATGGGCCAGGGAGGTGGACAGCCCCAGGGTGGTCCATGCCTCTCCCAGAGGAGGAGTGCACAGTGGGAGCTCAATGTTTAGCAAATAAAGTGAGCTGACACACAGAAGTATGTGAAGTTTGACAGGAGAATGACCTAAAAATGAGTCTCAAAGTGTGTCTTCCCTGCAGGCTTGGAACAGAAGGAAATGTAATTAATTATAATTATTACACTTTTAAGAGAAGAGGAAAAGCAGGCTTTCTCTTGTGATATGCAGAGAAAAACTTCAAAAATGTTTACATAAATGCTGTGACTTCTGCGGGTTGGGCACTCCGGATCCATGGCAGATGGTAATGGGAAGAAGGGTGTTTGCAGCACAGGACGGCATCAGGCTGCTGCTGCAAGCAGCACAGTGCAGGCAGAGCCTGCCCCGACCAGGGAGGAAAGATGAATTGTGGGGTCTGTGAGACTAATGTGTGGTTGTGCCAAATGTATGAGTTTGAGCGATTCTTGTCAGTTTAAAGACAGAAACAGCAAAAACACAAATGTTGTGTGTAATGGTTTACTGGGAGCAGCCAACAGCCTCTCTGCATATGTGTGCACAGAAAACACCTCCCTGGCTGGGGCATCCTTCCTATGTCGAGCAGCATTTATGAATTCCCAGTTGCCAGTCAATGTAAAAGCAATACCGAAGGTGAGCCGATTGTCCCTCCTGCCAGCAGGTGTGTCCCTCCACATTGGCAAAGAAAGAAGAATTAAGTATTTTGCCTGTCAAGTTGCCCAGCACAGCACCCGTGGAACACAGTGAAAGTCCAGTGTGTTAGGTGTCCCCAGCCCACTCAGCAGGAGTCAGTGTGGAGCATTCTGCAGCCTCTCCAAACATCTGTGGGGAACACAAAGCATTCCCACGGTGCATGTGGAGCAAGGCCAGCAGCAGGAGCAGAATCTTCACGGAGCTGATCTGGGAGCAGAGGTTTGGAGCAGCACTCATCAGGCACAGGGGAAAGGCAGCAGGGCTGGGACAGCCAGGGCTGCAGTTCCAGCTGACTGCAATTGGACAGGCTGCATTCCCAGTGTGAGACACTGAGGAGAAAAAAGAGAAGTGGCATTTCTGTCTCACTGGCACCTGAAGAGCTCTCACTGCTGGAGAGCCCTGCGGGGGGCTGGAGAGATGGCACCTGGGCCAGGCATCCCTTGCCTCTGTGTCACCAGGGCTGCTGTGCTGATGGATGCACCACGGCAAGCAGAGGGTAAAGTGGGCTGCCCTCACCCCAGCCCCACTCTGGAGACAGACACCATCACACTTCCACCAGCCATGGGCAGGGAATGCCAGGATCAAGCTGGTGTGGAAGTGTATAAGGGAAAGGCATGGACTGTGTGGGGACATGGGAAGGGCAAAAACCCATGAAGGGAAAGGCAGCAGGAACAACTCAGGAATTAGGCAAGAGATTTGAAGCGACTGGACGGAATCACAGACTAAGGAATGACTTGTCATGAGGCCCTGTGTATTCTTCCTAGAGAGAACACTGAAAAAAATCAACATACACCAGGAGTAAAATGTTAAGCAGATCCCAGCACCCTGAGAAGCCAGCAAGGCAATCCCTGCCTGAATGGCACCACAGAAATGATTGCCTAGAATGGCAATGATTGCACACTGAGGAGGGTTGGATAGATGACCTTTAAAAGGTCCTTTAAAGGTCCCTCCCAACTCCAACTGTTCTATGATGATTCTAAGTACCCAAGAAACAGCATATGAAGGTTGTCTGCAGCACCTGCCTCAGACCTTGCCACTGGCTATGAATAAGGAAGGGTAAGGAATGGTTTGGGAAGTGTAAGGACACCGTTCAAACTCTGATGGCTGTGCTGCATGCATCGCACACCACGCTGCCCACCAGCTGAAGCTGTGCCTAGCATCATGCCTGGCACCCGGGGCTGTGAGGCAGGACAGGCTGAGCAGCCTCCCATGACAGGAATGCCTCCAACCTGTGTTCCCTGTGGACAGCCCAAGCCTCGTGTCCCTGAAAAGCCACCCTGGGTGTGAGTGTGGCCAGACAGTGGCGTTGGTCATGGTGATGCACCTGGATTCTCCCACCTGTACTTTCTTGAGGTGTCCCAAGACTCTGTGAGAACCAGGGGTGTGGGTTCCTGCACAGGGAGGCTGTCACAGCCACTGCCACCCCTTGTCCCTGGATGGGAGTGGCAGCTCCGAACTGGTTTTCCAGGACACGGTTCCTCCTAACTACAGCATCCAAGATCTGCTGCACGTGACTGCAGGTAGCTCTCCAGGGTTGGAGCAGAGCCTGTGGTGGGCACTGGGTGGGTGCATTCAGTGGGCACTGGGTGGGTGCTGGG
>VZRL01006642.1:0-32403 GCA_013397895.1 Origma solitaria
AAAAAAAAAAAAATTGTGACCACATTTGAGGCAGTCATTTACTTCTCAGCCTCTTTCTTTAGGCGTGTAGAATACTGCAGAGGATGAATTACCAGCAGTCATGGACAGCGACAAATGTTAATTTGTTGAATTATTTTGGTGGGGAACAGATCTCAGTGTTAGGAGGGAAAAAGACCCATTCAGATAATTTTTGGTTACTGCATACTTTTTCCTGTAAGTATCTGTCTTGCTCTTTGTGAAAAAGATATCAGCTCTGCATCTGTGGTCACGCGATTGCAATAATCCGTAAGCAGAAGTCCTTACTGTGCTTTCTTGCAAATTTGCAAGGTGTTTTACCTTTTAGATTACAAAACAGAAGTTTCTCCTTTATTTTGTGGTACTTCACTGAGATTTGAGTCCTAAAAGATGGACTTGGATGCTGAGCTCCTGAGTTTTATTGTTAGTCTTCATGAACTGGGCAAAGCAAACGGAGAGAATCACAGAATGGTTTTGGTTGGAAGGGACCTCTAAAAATCATCTGGTTCAAGCCCCCTGCCATGGGTAGCAGGGACACTTTCTACTAGACTCAGTTACTCAAAACTCTGTGAAAACTTCCAGCTGTGGGGAATCCACAACTTCTCTGGGAAACATCCCACTCAGGTGCCCCACCAGCCAATAAATCCTCATTAATCACCCCCACCCTCTTCTCGTTCTTGGTATAGTACAGAGATGTCATTCTCTTAGTATAAGGAAAACCCCTTTAAAATATCTGTAAAAATGTCCACAAATATTCACAAAATATCAGTAAAGTCACCCTGGGCCTTTGGCATTTTTGATTCCAGAATTTCTGTGATATTTAGTGACCTGAATGGTACAAATAGGAGAATAAGGGTTTTGCCAGGGTTCTGCAGGCTTTGCTGTGTCTGGCTTGTCCCATCCTTCTGGGGGTATATCTGCATGATAGATATGATATGATGTGATATGATATATGATATTATTTGGAAAGGGAGTAGCCCTGGCTGCCCAAGACAATGGATGTCTGCAGCATCCTAAATCCTTCTGTGCTCTGAAAGGGCTCTTGCAGCAGAGCCCTGGTTGGGCTGCAGAGAGATTAACATCTATGGAAACAGCAGGTGTTTTTCACTGGGTGAGGAACAGCTATTTAAAACAAGGCAGGTAATTGCATGTAAGAGCTAAGGTCAAAAGGAGAATTGAATCCTCGGCACAGCTCTTTAGTGGTGGCTTCATTTGCATCTGTACAATGAGTTGGATAATCTGCTTTTTACTGGGGAATGGTTTGGTTTGTTTTTTTTTTATTTTTTAATAAGGGTGAAACCATGTTCTGTTCGAATGTCTTTCCCATGATATAGAAAATCATAAAGGTGATTTCACCTAGTAACAAAGGTGAAATGAATGACTTTCCATGGAGTCTGAGAAATATAATTCTTGTTTAGTCTCCAAAATTCATCCCTGGTTTCCTGTTCTAGAAAGGGAAGTTCTGGTTCTTCAGTTTATTCATCCTTCTTTTTAAATGAGATGTTTGTCACAAAAAAAATTTCAAATTCCAAAGTTCCTTATAGATGTTCACAGAATTATTGTTCCTTATACTCTGTATGATGGGAGGTCCAGTGTTGCAGACCAATACTTATTTCAACCTATTTGTTATTTGCTGAGTTTCCAGTGCTTTGGAAATCAATGATTTATGTTTTGGGTTTTTTTTTTTTTGCTTGTTATTACAAGTGAGCATTCTGAAGCTTAAACTTTGTTCTCTGAAATCTGGAAGTGCTCTGTAAGTGCTACCTGGCAGAGGTTTGCTGAAACACTACCACTTTGTTACCCATTTTGAAATACAGAGGGAAAACATGCTGGCACATGTATTTTACCTCATCAGGTGTCAAATATTCTGTTTAGTTGAATGAGGGAATAAGAACAAAAAGTAATTTAGTTTTTCTTAATTCTGCTCAAAATGCAGAAGAGTGATTAATGAACCACCTGAAAATTTGGAATAATAGGTTTATGCAAAGAAGTTAGTTTGGCATTTTTTTGTTTCCTGTTAAATGGTAGTAAAAAGGAGAGAAAAAAAAAAAAGAATTAATAATTGGAAAATTTAACCATATACTCACCGTATACATTTTGAAAGACAATTTGTGATGTAAATTTCAGAGTGAAGTAAGCAAGCATGTGAAGTCTACCATGGACTTCAAGCTAAAGGATCTTGTTACATTTGATCATTATTTAAAAAAAACTCCAAACTACTATTTTCTCTGTTTTATGCTGTACTTTGCCACTGTGATTTATAGCTTAATCAACATTAGAGCAAGGGTTATCACTTCTTTACTATGTCCTAATTTCTGTCTTCAAACTCCTCTTCAAAATGCAGTTCCTCAAAACTGAGGTCTCTAAAACATTAGGTCTCTAATGTTCCCCTAACAGTTAATCTGCTCCAAATACCTGAGAGAAGATATTCTTGTTTCTAACTATTGTTGCTCTGTGTGAAAGGCTCATGTGTTCTTGATATATATATGTGTGTATATATGTGGAGAGAGAGAGACAGATGTAATTTGCCACTGCACAAAAGGCCAAGGAGACTGAAGTGGACTGAAGCAAACAAAATAATTTTGTTGGTATAAAACCAATTAAATCAGACATGAGCATAAAGGCTGCAACAATGAAGGCACAGCAAAAATCCAGGAATACAGAAGAATCCCAAAAGGGTAGAGACAAGATACTGTAGGAATCTGCAACCATTTCATATTGTGGCAGATGGGAGATGCTTTATTTACAATATGAACTTTTCCTGTGCAAGTGTAGGAGGCAGTGGCTGGGGGCAGGGCAGGGTTTTAGAGCCTGAGCCATGGCCAAGGGTGATCCTGCTGGGAACATGTGGGTGTGGGCTCGGTGGCTGAACTGGCAAATGAAGGTGCCAAAAACATTTGCAGAGCACATCCCCAGCTGCTTGTGGAACAGGAGGCTGTGATTCTCCAGGAGATGCACCTGACACAGCTGTGTGCACAGGGCTGGTGTGAGACGCAGAATGTGCATGAATTTGCAATGTGTGTCATTTCATGCCACATCAACTATTGGTGTTTTTTTTTGCTTTTGCACCTGTGAGAGCTGGAAGCTGTGCTTGTTGCCTGTGTGTCTGGAGGGAGGCAGTGGCAAAGGAGCGCTGGAGGGGAGTGGGTGAGTGTTTTCTCCCCCTGAAGCAGAGCAGATTCCGAGTGCCCGGCAGCCGCACGCGTGTTCCAGCTCTGTGTGCCTGTGCCTGCCTCTCACTGGGGGTCAGTGTCCCTGAGGGGATCAAACCCTCAGATTGTGTGCAGGCATTGGCTCTTCTCTGCCTGGAGCTGAACTCCAGGGTTCCCAGAGTGCTGTGAGGAGCAGGAGCAGCAGAAATTGGTATTACACATGGGATGACAATCCAGACCCGTGTTTTTTCAAATTTATAGTGGCGTCATTTCTAATTTCCTTGCTTTACATGGTCTCTAAATTGTGTGGAAATGAGAGAGTGAAAAGTGTATCGTGTCTTTCATAAGCTCAGGTTGGAAGAAACGTCCATGACATCCGAACAATAGTACTTCAAAGGAGAGGTTAAACAAATGCCTACGGGGCTGCTCTCCATGGATGCAGGAGGAGAGGGCATAACGAGATTTGTGGGCTTTTTAAATGATGAAAGGTGTGTTTGCAATTGAGCAGCTGCCATTTATTTAAAAGGTGAAAAGTAGGCACATTAATAAAATTGAAATCTGAAAAAAGACAACAGACGAATTGAGATTTAAAGAGATTTTGGCTTTCTTTGTTCAATAATGTGTTGCTGGTTGGTTGGCCTTTGTAAGGTGACATAGGTGCAGTGACAACAGGACCATGATTCTTTTGGTTAATAACTGTGTGGAAGCAAAGCATCTTCAGGTCCTTTTTGTGGATAACAGCACTAAAATAATGTGTATGATGAATTGAACCTGAAAGCACAGCAATTTTTTGGGCCAATTTAGTTACAGGTGGTTGGGAATAATTTAAAATCCCTATCCCTATGGCACTTACAGCCGATAAGCATTGTGTTAAATTTGCATGGACAAATCCTCAAGGATTGTAAGCCATCAGATTTAGATAATAGCTTTATACACATGCACTATGCAAAGTGTCTGCCAGGGCACAATGAACAGTGAGCTTCTGAAACCAAATCAGCAAAAATGCAATTGTTTCAAAGGAAGCTTTCTGATTATCTGTTCATCTTAGACCTGTTTTTAAAATGAGGAAAAAAGTGCCATCACTGAGATATATTTTGAGTCTGGTTTTGTGAAGTAGGGCGGGTATTTAGGAAACCAGCTATCATGGTCTCTCATGTCTGGCACAGAACAAAGCTGGAGTTAATCAAATGAATTGTATGGGAAATCATCTGGTGACATTGCTGGATTGTACCTCTCCTCGTAATGGTTCTTCTGTCACATAAAAATATGTATGTATGCAGTTTACAGGAAGAATATTGGTGAGAAATATTAAGTTGAGTTATGGTGAGGAGAGTGCTCTGTCTTAGTGCTACTCTGGGGAAGAAGCAGGTCCATCAGGAAGGCACCAGCCAACCTCACTGTGTTTGTAGCAGGCCAGAGGGTAAAATTAATCCTTGTGCGGAAGGTTGGCATATGGGTCTTGGTGGTATTAACAACCATGGGAGAAAGAGAATAGCAATAAACTAGTCTGGCAGAGATCCTTTGCTCTCCTGGCAGAGCTCAAGGGGGAAATACACACCTTCAAGCTAGATAACAGGCTGAACACTTGAGTCTGTTGGAAAGCTAAATCAACAAATGTTTGTAACTCACTGCCGAAGCACTGAATAGCTCTGTGGATATTTTGAGCCTGTTCTTCAGACAAATAGCTCTGGGAAGATGACTCTGCTACAAATGACTTGGGACATTATTTATCCAAGGGCTCCTGGCAGGACTTGGAAAATCATGTTGTGAGAGTTGTCATCTGTTTTTTTTTCTGGAAAGTAAATCTTTTTGTCAGTGAACTTTGATCTGTTGTAGGATCAGCCTTCTTGGGTAAGTTATGGTGTCGTAAGTAAAATGTGATTTTATGGCTCCTTTAGTGACTTGTTTTATTCCCATCACGCTGGAATAGTGCAGAGAGGAAGAGCATGGCACTGTGAGAAAGGCTGCTCTTGGTGAGGCTTAAAGCCCATTTGGAAGACCAGGCAATCTCAGAAAGCCAGGGAAGAGGGGAAGGGCAGGGTAAACTTGATAATATCCTGGTGTGCTTTACCAGTATCCCATAAAGTCCAGGAGCTTCTGGAGGGGGTTTATTTTTGTTTGTACCAAAATCTGTCTTCAATAATCTTCAGTTTTAATTGGTTTTGCATGAATTTGTCAAGAACCCTTTTGAACCCAAGCCTTTGTAATTACAAAGTTCTATGATGAAGCCCTGCAGTACAACCACCTCTTGGGTGAAGAAACTCTGTTTTGTTTCCTCCCCACCCCTGTATGTTCAGACCTCCTGGAGCCAGCTCTGTGTCAGTGTGTGGGACAGACACTGGCAGGTAGTCCCCACGCAGCCCAGTAAAGCCTGTAATGAAGACAAAATTATTCCTGGGAGCAAGAAACTCTATAGACATTCAAACTCATTTTCTAGAGGTCTGTTTTCCCTGTTTTACCTTCAGCCTGTTAGGATTTAGTCAGAAAACAATTGCACACTTACTCTTGCTGCCCTTTTATGAGAATAAATTCAACAACTCAAAGATATTTTTTGTGCCTCTTTTCAGCTGTGAAAGGCCTTGAGAGAAAGTAGGAATTCAAATTCATCCTCAATAAAGGCAGAGTTTTTATACTGAAGTCAAGGAAAGCTTTCTTGGACTCTTCAGCAAAACATGGTCTTGAGCACTCTGTGCTCTTAGAGAACAGGATAACGAAGCATCAGTCCAAGGATGAGTTGGGTTCTTGGTGTCATTTTCTTCATACACTGTGTTGTTGCTCCTGGATTTTCCAAAATACATTTTTGGAAGGGTCTTGAGCTAAATAATGCAATGAATAATTCAATGCATAATTTGCACTACACTTGCCAATATTTCATTAATATTTTTTCCTGAAGCTCATTTTTAGCTGCAAATATCTACAAGCATAAAGAGAGTAACACTGGCCCCTATAAAAGTGAAATCCAGTACAGTGATAAAATTTACATGATAGTACATGATACATACAATACAAAAATACATGATAAAATTTGCCTCCACATAAATAATACTTTGAAAGGTTTTTTTGATTGATTTTAAAAATATTTAACCTGAGTGCCACTCTCTGTGACAGAATATTTAAATAATGCCATAGCAGAAAAAGATAAGCAACCACCATGAAAAGATGAGCTACGCACTTGAAGGAATTAAAGTAGTATTTGTCACTAAACCTAGGAAAAAGAAACAAGACACCTACATTTTATCTCAAAAACTGAGATAAAAGGCTGACTTTCAGTACCAAAACTGGTAATTTTATTGTTCTGTTTATAGAGCTTCTTTTTCAGTTGAAGAGGCCTCAGTTCAGTTACTTCTAGTGGCAGAGCAGAAGTTCTGAAAAGGATCTCCTCTGAGCCTGCCTGAGACCTGGAGCTGTCTGAGCTCATCCCAACGCTGGTGGCACCAAAGAGAGAGGAGTAGCCACCCAAGGCTCTGGTGAGTCCAGTGTTGGCACATTCCCCGTGCTCCATGCAGGATTCCCTGAGGCATCCCAGGCGGCAGCAGCTGCTGACATTTGGGTGGCAGAACCACGCTGTAAATCAGTGCACGGGAGATGCTCGGTAACAACAGCAAAGGAAGAAAAAGGACCTGTGAGAGCAGCAGACAATTCGGCTGAAGTGAGAGTGGCCTGCCTTGGGGATCTTGCTGTGTCTGAACACGTGACCTGGAGTGTGACCCTGTGGCAGGACGTCCTCCCCTTCTCCCTCTACCACATGGCTGGTGCAGAAGATAACTCAGGCTGGGTCAAAAGCCCAGCAAGAGGTTACCTCTTAGTGCCTGAGGATATGGAGCCTCCGACTCAGAATCTACATCTTGGTATGGAGAGCGGATGTGGAAAGAGATGAAAAGAATAAGTACGTGGCCGACAGACACACTTTTATGCTAACATGAATCACCACAGAGGCAGAAGTCTTCTACACATGCTCTGGAAATGTGCAGAGGTCCCTGGAATCTGGACGCAGGCTCTGCTGGTTACTTTCCGGGGAACTGAGTGAAAGGATTCCGAGGTATACTTCACCACCAAACCGGCATTGGTAAGATACACTAGTTCCTAAGTTATATTATTTCTTGCTAGTTGTAATAACAGGTACCTTTTCGTGCGCTGAATTCTTTCTACTAGTAATTTATTTTATTTTATTCCTGTGTAGTATGTAGTTTTGTCCTAAATCTTATGTCTATTATCTTCTCTGTCTAATAAATGATAATTTATGTCATATTAGACCTTACTGGCCATTATTAAAGAGCTTGCAAACGAGACTGGGTCTTGGGGCGCTGACCACCCCAATAAGAGCTACTGCCTGCTGCCAAAGGCCTGGGCAAAAGGCAGAGATTTATCTAAGCTCCTGTCTCCATTCGTAACAGATCCTCAATTAGGACAGGAGGCAGGGGATGGGGATGGTGTAACCTTACCTATAGTCTGGTGTCTTCAGATACTGTCCTCATGAGGGGTCTGTCCTTCCTACATAATTTCTGATTCTGCTCTGTGACATTGTTGCAGGAAAATGCCTAATAGAAGTGAGAAGGCTTTAATTCAGTGAAATAATCCATTGATATAGTGGAAGTTTTCCTGGTCAGCTTTGAACCAAGCTGCTTACGAAATGCTGCTCTGAAGCTGGGTGTGATCACAAATTTGTGGTGTCAGACTGTATATAAGCAAGCTTCCTGGTTTCAGATTTTTCTACACTTGGAAGGAAGCTGCAGCTATTTCTTCCCCCTCTTACAATATTTTAGTCCTTTTTTCATCTATGCAAACAGTTTTGTGAACTTTGAGATAGTCCTCTGTGCATTAAAATGTATTTGCAACTGAAATGTTAAACCAAACAGCAGCTTGAATATTTTTAAAGGTCAAAGTTACTGAAGCAAAATACATACTGCACACACCTTTTTCAAACTGTTATTTTTCTTTTTTTTAAAAAATAAATTTAAATGGAATCTTGCAGTGTATATGCAACACTGCCATTAAAATGTGTAGTGGGAAATCAAATTTTTTCCCACAGGAATTAACAAGCATGATGATGTTTGCATCTTCCATTTGCAATTCATAGATGATTAAGAATAACACTAGAAAAAATGGTAATGATATTTTCTTAGGAAGAACCCAAGACAATTAATAATTCACCTTTTCAGTATTTTTTCTGTCACTCTGAGGCTCCAGGAGCATCTCTGGGTCAAGTGCTTCAGTGGTTTAAATGAAAGATGAGGTCTGGGGAGTGCAATTCTGCAACCAGGGCTGAATGACGCAGCAGATGCTGCAGCTGAAGGATTGCAGCTCATGAGGCTCAAAAGAAATTCTCCAGCTGCACAGCAAGAAGGCGTATTAAATATACCATGTTAGAAAAGGAGGAATGTTCTGCTGACACACTTTATTATCTTGGAGTTGGACTTTGATGAACCTTGTGAGTCCTTTCCAACTCAGCATATTCTATGATATCCTGTGATATTGTGTTAGGATGATTCTGTTTTTAGTTATATCTGGTTATCTGCCTATATTTAATGTGTTGAATCCAACCTTAATAATTCTCTTCTGGTTGCAAGTGTAAGTGTTTGGAATATTTGCAATAGTCCTGAGTGACAGTCAGCAGAATTGCACGGAATTTGACACTGGTGCCTTTGGACACATTGTGTTCTTGTGCATTCAGGATAGAGAATTGCACACTCAAAAGTAAAAACTGACTCAGTAATAATATCAGAGATGTAAATGTCCTAAGTATTGCTGCTCCAGGTGACAGATACAAAATCTTAGATGGGATCAGAGAATTTAAAAGCTTTATCTTGGGATTGGGTGTTGGCTGCTTAGACAGGCGTTCAGCCTTTCACCACGGAGGCACTGATGGCTTCTCCCTGCTGGAGCCCAAGTGTCCTTAGAGTTTTGGTTTGTAGTTTGACCACGGTCACACAAGAAACAGGGAGGGTTATTTATTCTATCCAATGACTGTTATCTCCTACTTCATTAAGACTGACTTCCTCCATTAATCTATCCTGTGCACATTATATCACATAGCTTTTTTTTTCTTCTTCTTTTACTTTATTTGCTAATATAAGGCAGAGGTGATGGTGTAACTATTTCTGTCAAGGTAATTATTCTAAAACTTAATTTAATAAAAAGCACTTATAAAATTTTTTAATTGCAGTGGATGAAATGAAAAAACTAATCTTTCCTGCGCTCAGGAGGGAGAGGATTATTCTAATTCATATAAGTTTGCATTACAGTTACAACAACAAAAAAAGAACAAAAACTGCAATTCAATGTAGATTAATATTTGAAAAGCATTAAATTTTTTCTCAAAAGGATGAACTAACCCTACCACAGTATAGGATCATTCATTCTCAGAGGTTACTCCAGTTTTGCAGAAACTATCAGAGAAACAGACCATCAGAGCTGACTCCTGCAAAGTGCTGAGTATCTTCTCTCTCTTCTTCACTCCCATTGCAAGAAGTGCTCAGCACCTGATGGACCTTGATAAAATTGTTTGTAATCAAGGGCTTGGATCTCTGCCCCCCGAATAATTTAGTAGTTTGGCTCCTTTTATATTGGTTAGCTCTACTTGAAGCAGACACTATGTTTATGCAATATAAAAGAATAAATGCTTGACCCATACCTAAAAGAAGATACATATTTTTATATTAGCCCCTGACTGTGTCATCACATAAGTTTTTTTCTGAACTAACATTATTTTTTATGTCTATGCCTTTGACAGCCTTATGCTGTGGATCAAAATAATAAAAAAAATCCCCACCTGAAAGCCACACACAGGTGGTGCCATAAACAACTGAGTTATAATTTATTAATGTGACAGACTATCATCTAGACAGGGCCCAAGTCTGTAATTAGAAGTTCTTCAGTGTAAGCATCTGTTGACAGCAGAACATCGATATGCACATGGCTGTACATGCAGAGTGTTTCAGGAATTGAGGAAAAAGGGTGCGAAAGTCATCTGTGAGGATGCTGGTGGAGGCAGTCAGGAGGAAAAATACCATTTGTTCCTGCAGCTGTGAGGTTGCTCATTCATCAGCACATTTTCATTCTCCGAAAACACAGAAATGATGCTTTCAAATCCGAGTGCCTCTTTGACTCTTAAACAGAGTGTTCTGCACAATCCAATGCTGTGGATGATGTATGGATGTATAAAGACCGATGTGATTTGCGTGTTTTGGATGTGACTGTGAATGGCGGGACCTGTTAACAGAAATGAACTGCATGTGTTTCTAAATAGAGAGCTGAAACATTGGGAAAGCTTTTGCAAAATACTCATATGCTTCACATGCAAAATTCTTTCTGAAATGTATTGAAATTTTAATGATTTAAAATAATTTCACTGAAAGGGAATACTGTACAGCAGACTTAGAAACAAAAATCATTTGTCACCATGCTAAAATTCATTAACTTGATGGAGTGCTACAATCTGGACAACATCAAATTATTGTAATTAGCGTTTCTGTGATGTAAGCAGACAGGAAAAACTGAACATCTGTTTTGCCAATTTTTCTTCATTTTTATTCATTTCTCCTAGTGGCTGAGACCCTCCAGCTCCTGTGAATGTCCGCTGTAGCTGAACCCCCCCCAGATATGATCGTGCAATAACTTAAATTTACATAAAGTCAAAAGGATTGCCCAAACTGCTACAATTCTGCACCAGATTATGTGTGTAGATCCAGAGTCTCTTGCTGTTGACACCCTCTGTGTTTGATGGGGCAGCAAAATGAGCCATGTGAAATGCCTTTGCCCCCTCCCCTGGGTTCTGAGAATTGCTCTGCTGTTGGCACTAAAAGGGTGAGGTCATCTGAAAACCTTGTAGTGTGTGACAGTGGATTAGCAGCTTTCCTTGGGGCATTGTACAGGAACTGAAGCCCTCAGTGCTGGGCAGCATGGGGGCCTGGACTCTCCTCATGCCCAGTGGCCATATACCAGAATCTCAGGGTGGTGAATAGATGTTTTAAACCCATTTGCTGTGAAAACATATGTGGTGAGGTGTAATATTTTGCATAAGGCAAAATACTTCAGTTCCAATTGGCCCCAGATTAAATTTTGTGTGTATTATTGGAGAGTTGCTGAGGGCACGTGGCTTTACTTGGTGTCAGGGGGACAGCTTGCCTTTTACCACGAACATGTGTTTGTTAAATGAGTAAGATATCTCTGGCTTTCTTTTTCAGATGGTTTACTGAGCCAAACCATCCTGAAAAGCTGAATAATGCAAACCACAGCTGCTGTGGCCGAAGCCAAAGCAGTTCAATGGAGAAGGAAGCATAGGATGTTTTAGAAAAATGAGGGCTTCTGGTAGCATTTTATTCATTATTAAGGATTAGCTTGGAAAGAAGAGTAAATGGGGTGGTTCTGACGGGGAAAGGGGAATAATTAATTGCAGAATGTTAGCAGACAATTTGGAGACCTTTATTAAGGCTGTGGTACACCCTCCCTCTCAGGAGACAATGTACACACACGCCACAATCCTGATTAACCTTGATGATATTGAGCCTCCTTGGCATCATGCCTAAGGAGCAGCACTGTGCGGGGGCTTGGGAGGTGCCTGAATCCCCCAGCAAGCTGCAGGGTGTTGGGGTGGGCCTGCCTCCCCAGAGACCCCAGGGCAGAGGCGGAGAGGAGCAGAGGTCAGCCCTGAGCAGAAGAGTGAGATGTTCATTTTTTAACTCCCACTCTCCAAGGTCAAAGCTGTGACATGGAGAAATCCTCACCTGACATTCACCCAGAACCCACAGACCACATCCCTCAAGCTTCTTCTCATGGAGGAGGATAAATAACAGGGATAAAATGCAGGAAAAGAATTGTACTGATCTTTAAAAACATCTCAGTTTTCTTGGAGCTGTGTGTTTTGTCACACTTGCCAAGATCTTTAGCAGAGGAATGGGTAGGCAGTAAGATTAGGGTATTCACAAGGTTCCCAGCAGCTTCTGTCAAAATAAACATTATTTTATTAACAGAAAAACCTATAATGCCTGTGTATTGTATAGAAGTATCACTATATTTTTTTGGCATATTTCAACAGCTTTGGGATTAGAAAAGAGCATAATGACATACTTGTGAGCTATGATGAATATGTTTTGTTTTCAAAAAAACCTAAGTGATTTTTTGATCTAAATTTACTTCTCTGGTGGTTTAGGCATTAGAATGATAGAATCATTAAGGCTGGAAAAGACCTACAAGGTCATCAAGTCCTGCCTTTGACCAAACACTACCTTGTCAACTAAACCATGGCACTAAGAGCCACATGCAATTGTTTCTTGAACACTTCCAGGGATGGTGACTCCACCACCTCCCTGGGCAGTCCATTCCAGACCTTAACAACGCTTTCTGTGAGTTTATTCTTCCTGATTTCCAGCCTGAACCTCCCCTGGTGCAGCTTGAAGCTGTGTCCTCCCATCCTGTCGCTGGCTGCCTGGGAGAAGAGGCCGACCCTCACCTTGCTACAACCTCCTTTCAGTCAGCTGTAGAGAGCAGTAAGATCTCCCCGGAGTCTCCTTTTTTCCAGGCTAAACAACACCAGTTCCCTCAGCTGCTCCTCGTAGCACTTACTCTCTAGATCCTAAAAAGAAATGTGAAGTTTTTTTGGAAATCAGGCATACTTAGGCTCTAAGGCTAATTATATTCTTTTAAAACAATACTCAACAATTTGATGGGTAAGCAATTTATGGATAAACTATTAATTTTGAATTAAACAGGATTTCAGGCTAATTTTAAGATTATTCTGAAATATCCCTAAATCTAATAAGATAGAAAAGTTTACCATTGCACCCATAATTATCTTAATATTTTTACATTAATATGCTTTTTTAACACCTGTTTTAGTCTGTTTCCAGTGTTCTTAATAAAAAAATTCTAATTCTGTACTGTCAGAACTGCTTCCCACCACTCACACCTAGATATACATACACACCATTCCACTTCACTATCTGCTTTTACTCTTGTGTGAAAAAGCTTCTTTACTTTTTATAAATGAAATCTATTGTCATTCTTCACAGGAATGAGCCCTTCCCCTTCCTCTCCCTAAGAAAACAATGGAGCCAGTAACCCAGAGCTTGCTTGGGAGGTGAGTATCTCTGTTAAAGGCCTTCTTTTAGATCAGATATGTAAAACTATTTCTCACAGCCCTGGTTAATGCTTTAACCATGGGGAGCATTTCAGGATCTTGTTCAGGCAACAGGACAAAGTCTCCCAGGCTGGAACTCTACTTGTTATTTTGTTTTATTATCTGCAGAAATTACTCGGGGAGCAATACAAAGCTTCTCTGCAGAGAACTGAGGAGTTCTGTACTTGCTTTTACAACACTGCTGCATTTTTCCTCATCGTGCCTTCATCTAATTAATGAATATTTACTGAAGTCCAAGAGAGGTCTAACAGGTGTAGCTGTAATACCAGGGGCCTTGTGGCCAACATTTTGAACTGTTTCATAGCAATACAGGAAGAAATGCTGTAATTTAGAAAAGACAAGGTGCTGTTTCATATGAAGTATGTTTGTCTTTAATAACTTTAAAAATGAAATAAGAAAACTTAATATTATGGCAATATAATATTTGAATATTCCAATAATAGCTCTGTATGTTCTCAACTATTAACAACTTCCATGAAATATTGCAAAGATAGTACTTTTATACGCAAAGAAGTGAAATTCAAAAATGTAATTCTAGATTACATTGTGGACTTCTAAGTTAAAGGAAGTAAACTCATTGGATTTTCAGACCTTTAGTTTGTTACCAAGCAGAAAAAGCTTCTGAATGTTTTTCATCCCAACTGAAGCATTCAGAGTTCAGTAAGTCCAATGACCACAGGGAGTTACACTTTTGAGAATCTCTTGCATATGAATAAATGGCTGGTGAGGAAATCTGACATTAGTTAATATTTCAGTGATGTTTATAATTTTTTTTGGTTAGCGTTCTGAGAGAAATTAGAAATACAATTAATTTTGCTGTTCTGCTGAAGGGTTAGTTCATCAGAAATAAGTGATGGAGAGCTACCCAGCTCTGAATCCAAGCAGCCATTCTCGTTAGGGCTTGTTTCTCCCCTTCATCAAGGTGGTTCTGCTTTATGTCTGGCTGTCATCTCGGCTGCCTTTCTGGAAGGCTGGCTTACAAACATTTTATTTTGACAGCATGTCAACTATTCTTAGGAAGATTTCTCAAAAAACCTGCTGCCACAGAGTTTTAAATGGGTTTAAACTGCTGGATAGACATTCAAGGGTGGGGAAGAGTGGGAAGGTACAGCTTTAAATGTGATTGGCAACTGGCAACACCAGAGTGATTGAGTCCAGCTTTGCTGTACAACAGCTGAGATCTATCTTATGTACTAATAAATAATTTTTATGGTATTTATGATGCAAATGAAGATAAGTTCAAGAGATAGATTCTTGTCATAAAGTGTGTGTGATTTTATTGTGGTAGAAGTCAGGAGCTAGAAACTCTGATAGTTACAGACACAGAAACTTTTGAAGCCCTTACTGAAAATTATAAATGTCAGTATAACCAACTATTAGATGTTAATGCAGGTAAATTTATCTTAATCTGACAGAACACAGAAAACCAACCATACAGATTCTGAACTATATTGTTAGGGAGGAATCACTGAGGGAAATGTAAGCTTGACTTTGAGATTACTGAATAACAGTACTTCAGTTCCTGAACAAAATGAGGTAACAGGAAGGGGGAACAAATATGCTTAAAACTATGAGTAAATAGCCTGCTCAAGCAGGAAGAGATTATATGATCTCAGCAAATATCTTGCCAAAAATGGCAACACCAACCCACTGAAATCAAGGCTTGTAAATAGCATCTTGTTGGAGCTCAAAGAGGAGAGCAAAAAGGAAAAAAACTGAAGAGCATGAGCCTGGAGATGCGCAAATATAACGACATGTACATTTTGTAGCGACTGGCCTGCAAAAAACCTGCTGGAAAATGGTACCACCATTGGAGTAAGTGCCATCAGTCATGTGAGACGGTTTCTTCACATCAGCCTTTCCTTTACCCAAGTGATTGATGACATCTATTCTGCAAGTTGTGGGCATGGACTGAGGTCTGCTGATGCAGAACAGAGGTAATGAGGCAAGTATCTATATCAGCCAATTTTGTATTTCAAGAAAACCTTGTTCGGTGCTGAATTGCAGATGTTTTAGTATCCAGGCTGTGTATTCACTCTCTTCCGCTTCATGAGCTTGGAAAAATCCTATATGCCTGTGTTTCCTTGGCATCTAGAAAGCACATAACTTTCCTCAGAAGTCTGTTTCTTAGTCATGCCAGCAGGTTCATCTTACAGTGGGATGAAATGTGTAAGGAGGTTACTGAATTTCACTTTGGCTATTGCAAGCTACACTCATGTAAGACAGAAGAGTTAAGAAAATATGTAAGTTTGACAATTTCCTTTGTCTTGCAGCTGTGAGACTTTGCCATAGGTTGTGGCTGTTGTCTGTGCTTGGAGCATGCTTCCCACCCTGTCACTTATCCTCAGCGCTCAACTCCACTGCTGAGCTCTGGGACTTCCTCTGTTTGGGTGCTGTTATATGAGAGCTAGAGCTTCTGCATGTGAAGGACATCTTGGATGTCTGAAAGCATAACCCTAAGGCATCCAAAAGGACAGAGAAAATGGGACTTTTAATGCAAGAGGTAGAATGAGGAATACTCAGTGCCTCTCTGTTCTTGTTCTGTAGGAGATCTTATAAAAGTGATGACATATGATAATTTCACTACAATGAATCTTCTTTTTGCCTGAAAAACTAATTTTGTTAGAAATGTAACTGGAAAGTGGGTTTATGACTTCTCTTTGGTATCTTCATTTCCTTGCATTAATTGGAAGCTTCTATATGGAATTGTGTGGGTTATTTGGGGTCCTTATTGCAAATGCCCTGTGCTTATCTTGTGTGAGGAGTGGGCAGTTTCTCTGGTGCTTTTGCTGAATTATTTTCGTGCAAATACTAGAAATGTTGATAGTATTTTGTGCCTGGAATAAATTCCATAAAATTCAGCTATTTAGTTTTATATTACTGCTGAGTTTTTAGGTTCTATACTTTTTCAGAAAACTTGGAAAGGACCCACCTGCCCTCCCCCCCCCAAAAAAAACCCAAACCAAACCCCCCTTCTACTAATTAATTATCCATGAGTAAATGGCTTCTGATTTGAGTGTCATGAGGGAGCAAACTCTAGCAGGCTCCAGAGAAATGGCACAGTGAACTTGCATCCAGCTGTGATCAGTGATTTTCTCTTGTAGCTGATGACCCTTTCTTTTTCCCTTTGTGAAAAGACTAAATCAGAAGAGGGGAACAGGGAATTCAGAGGCTATTTACCATAGTTCTTTCCCCCTTTTTCTTCTTTTTGTTCATGACTTCTACTTCCTGAATAGCTTTTTAAAGGTGCCTTCGACTCTTTGGCCTCTGAATCATGCAGACACCAGTGAAAGAATGCAAGAATTTGTTACAAACTCTAAGGTGTGATATGGGACAAAGCTGCAATTTTTTAAATGGTTGCTGTTTCAGAGCAGTAAGGGAAATATAATTTTAAATTTCTCAGGTATTTTATAGATTCATTAAACTTCTTGAAAACAATGCCTAAAATTTAGTTATCCACAATACATTTTTGTCACACCTGAACACTTAAAGTAGATGAATATAATACAAAGTCATCTGTGTTAAAATGTTGTGCTACATACCTCATGTATTTATAATGCTTTTAAATACACAATAAATATTGCTATTTAAAATGGGATTGTTTTATCAAGGCTTAACATTTTGGCTGCAATTTTCTTTGGCCCAGGGTTTGTTCTGGGTAGCTATTTCAAGCAGAAGAGCCATGTGCGACTTTTCAGGTTATTTTCTATTGAGTTTGCAGTAAACTGGAGCCTGCTGCAAAATCCTCTGGGGAAGAGTGGAATGGCCTTATTGTTTTAAGTCTTCCCTCTCTTTTATCATCTAATATTCACCCACTGTAATGCTCTCTGCTCTACTGGCTCAAAGCAAAGGCACCGAGTTAATGTTATTGCAACTTTTGGGGGCTTGCTGGGGGCCAGGTGGATTAGCTGTGTGGAGAGGAAAAATTGCAGAGACATTTTCCATGGTTTCAAAAAGAACATGCACATTTAGCCTGGAATCCTAATGGTGCAAATGGCAGGCACTTACCTTGCTCACATTTCCAAGCCTGTTTACATCTAGGATGCTGCCTCAGAGCAGCTGCCTTGTGGTTTCCACTTGATACCATCCTGACATTAGGTGTTTTTCTTTTTGAACATTCTCCAGCTTTTCCACCCTGAGGAGTGTGCAGCCTGCCAATCAGGCTTTGATGGTATCAAGAGAGCAGTGTGGAAAACTTGATTGCTTGCTCTGTTGTCCACCCTCATTCTTATCTCCAGAAATTTCTATTTTTGGTGGAATGACACCTTTTATCTGACCTCATATGAAATGCTTTGTTTTGCGTGCCTTGCTCTGTGTGCTGGTTCTTGAGTTCCACTTCTGTGGTACTGAATTCTTCACCAAGCAGACATTCCAAAACGTCAAAATATTTTTCTCAGAGTATGCAATTACATTCTGAGATGTCCAGAACTTGGTGAAATATTCAGTGCTGTGTGTGAACTGTTTTCCTGCACTGTTAAAAACTTTCCTGAAGGGACTGTGCTTAAGAATTGTGTCTTGGCCAAGGAAAAGTCACAAGTGTGAGTGATCCAGGTGATGGGAGCCAAACACCGGAGTACAAGTATTTAGCTAAGAAGCTCCCAGGATAATCTTGTCTCTGAAAAACAAACATAATACTGGTGCTAACATGATTTGATCCCACTTGTAGCACTGATAGCTCAGTTGCTTGAAGCCTCTAGTTTTCTTTATTATGAAATCAAAATATTTTCTTAGAGCATCATGAATTAACATCCTCCTGCATTTCTCAGTTTATTCTTTCTTCAGAAAGTTGATCAGCATTGACTACATAAGTAAAGCAAGCTCTGTGGTATTGAAAAGAAACCTTTCAGCTGCTGTTAAGTTTGAAACTGAAAAACAAATAAACATGGAACAAGTTTATCTTTTGCAAAGCTAAGATGCTGGCAACTTTCCAAAGAAGCAATGAACTATATTTTTGAGAGGAAAAGAAATCTAATTTCTTCATTTCAGTGGGTAACCCTTCTCTGCATCCTTGGTTTGTTCAGTTTCATTTTTCATCTATTTCTGCCATACTGTTTGTTGCTAAAGGCATTCTTTTGTCTGAGGAATCACACTTAAGCAGCTTGTGGACCTACTAGTGAGCATTAAAAGCATGCTGGGAGGATTCTCCTTTTTCAAGAGTGTTCCAGGTGTTTTTCTGTGGCACATAGTCTGTTAAGATTTTCAGGTTTAAGAACAAGGGTCAGCAATCTTCTGCCAAAATACTTGCAACCTATTTCGGTCTCAATTGCATCAGGGGTTGTCAGTTAAGCATGGTTTTCTGCTCAGGCTCTTTTAGCCAGAATTTTAGACTAGTGATGTTCTTATAGCCTGAAGGTATTTCCAGTCCAGACAACCTAAAAAAATTGTCTGAAGAGATTGCAAAACTTCAGAAAAACCAATCCCAACCTAAAATGCCCAAACATCCTGATAGTCTCATGTAGGTATGCCTGAATAGGGTAAGCAGAAAGAAAATAACGATACAAGGTTAATCCTAATGAAGGTTCAAAATTCATTCTTTTTTTCTTTTACTGTAAATGAAAATCATTATGGTATCAGAGCATGGGACAGCAGCTGGGTTACCTCTTAGAGAAATCAGTAGCTCTTCTGCTTCCTGAAAACTGAGAAATAGTGGTTTTGGGCGCTCTTTTTTCATGTTCTTGATGACAGTTGGAAAGCAGAAACTTTGCCAGATGTGCTGGACCATGCATGACTACAGGATTTCCTTCTGCAAATCATTGTCTGGTTGCTATGGACAGATGTGACTGCATGGCAATGGTCTGCAGTATTTCTTCTTCAATAACCTTTGATAAGCTGCCTTTCTTCAATGAAATCAAACAAAGGGGCTGTGTTTCAAAGTGATGAGGCAGCAGGGGCAGGGGGCTCGGTGCTGGTTGCTTCAAGCTCTTCCATTTCACACCTGAGGGGTTTGTGTTCCGCTGGAACAATGACTGTCCTGGGTAGGCAAGCTCTCATTCCCTGCCGCAGAGATGGCTGAGCTGAGCATCTTTAGGGGGTCTGGACTCATCTCACTGATGAGAACTGGGTGTGGAAGTAGAAAGGAGTTGCTTCTGCATGGGTGTTAAATTTTGTGAGTCTTTCATCTGTCTCTGAAAAGTGTTTTCCGTACTTGGTACCTCAGTCTGTGCCTGCAAACTTTACACCTTTCCAGTCTTCCCTGCTTCCCAAGACTGTGACATAACACTGAAAACACCCAACAATTCCTCTCTTCTAGGCCTGCTGAGGGAACTCTTCCATCCTTTCATTTTATTGCATTTTTTTTTCATTTTTTGAGGGTGAAAAATGCTTGTGTTTAACTTCAAGTGGGCGAGACTTTGTGCTTTCTGTCTGTTCATTGTCAGAAGTACTTCTGCCTTACCTTGTGGCTTCTGCATCTCATCCTAATGGATATGGTGGTGTTGTGTATTGCCTGAAGCTCTTCTCTCTTGGCCATCATCAGCATCATTACAGTCCCTTTCTTTTGTGGCTATTTCATTGTTGTTGAAAAACGGAGATGTGGGACAGTGGCTGAAAAGCCAGTGGCATTCAGATCTCCTGATGAGTGTCTGACTTCAATTTTGTGGCTTAAAAAGAAAGTCATTGCAATCTTGTAGCAAACTGAGCTTCCCTGAATTGCACTGTGATCATCTTAATGCAGCAGCAGAGTCTGTGCTCTTGGTACAGTCACAAACTCCTTTACAAGGGCCAGAAAGCAGAAGACAGCTTGTTTTTAAAGTCTTTGAGCCATGCAGGACAACGAAGCAACTGATGATTAAAATTCTGGTTTTTCCATCTGAGATCCTCTGTCCTCACAACAACAATAAAAACCACCACTTATTCTTCTAAAATGAACCTGGAATAAAAGATGGACATGATCTTTCATCTCAAAAAGGTGAAGGGGCTTTGAAAACATGCATTAAAGTCCCTGTTGTGTCTCTGACTTTCCAGGCTGTAGAGGCAGCTCCACAGTCTCCTTTATCAAAGTCTTAAAAAAGTAAATCATAAAGCCTTCCTTCCCTGCTCTAAAAAAGTGTTCAAATGCACAGAGGGAGTCAGTCCTAAAGTTTCATCTGTACACCATTGATCCTGGCTGTTTAATGTTAACAAAATGTTGCTAAGGTTTTAATTTTTAGAGAAAACTGAACTTGTCAAAATATTTTGAAATTTTTTTCTTCCCAGTTTGGTCAGAAAATATCTTTCAAAGGGCTTGTGCCTGTGTTTCTGTAAAATAGAATAGTTTTTTATTAGACTTGTCTCTAAAGGTCTCTAAAGTTCAGCCTGGAAATCATGGTCAGATTCAGAAGAAAATTTACTTACCCCAGAATAACCAATAAGACAGGAAGCTGCTGTGTTTGCAATACTGGCAGCCAATGCCTTGGGTTTTTGGGGCAGAAGAGAGGGCTGGGTGTGGCTATTATTTCAATATGGATATTTTGTTTTCAACTTGCTGCACTGATGGAGGCAATGCTGCTTAGATCCTGTTTTGGATAGGACTGTCACCTTCTCCTCCTTCTCCTTACCATTTATTTCAGTCACTAAACCACTCTTATCTTGGCCCATGGTTTCTACCTCTTTCCAATTCTCCTCCCCATCCCACTGCGGGGTGGAGAATGATGGAGCAGCTGCACGGTATTTAGCCGCTGGCTGGGGTTAAACCACATCAATTACTTTCAGAGAGATGGTGCTGGCTCCATGGCAACACCAGTATTTACAGTCTCAGAGGAGCTGAGTGCATCAACCTGAGCAGGCAGCTGTGGCACTGCAGGAGGAGAATACACCCAGGCAGGTGGCCTGTCCATCCCCACAGTTGCAAATTGACATGTGCCAGCAGCCTGCACACCTTGCAGAGGTCAGGGCTTGCTGCAGGTGCATCTTTGCTGTTTGTGTGCCAGATTCAAGGTCAGAAATATGAATTTCAGATCTCACAGAGCTGCCTCAAGTCATTCAGTTCCTTGGTGTGAATGAAACCCTCTCCATTTTGACAAAATTCTCTCTGCTTATTTGCTCAGTCAACAGATTCACATTCAAGTGTCTCAGATGTTTCTCCGCCTAATCTATTTTCGTTTCTCCCCAGAGGTAAACAATTGTCAGGCTGACATGGGATGGTGCTGCTTATTTGCACACAATGATGGGCGATCGCAGGGGAGGAGCTTTTTCCATCACGGATGAATGCTGCCTGTGGCGGCATTCTCGTGGAAGAAAGGCTGGAGGGAAGTGCAGAAGGAATGCAGCTCAGAAATGAAGCGTGGAAGTCTCTCCTAATACTGAGCAGGCACTCTCTATACTCTGAGGTTGTTTTCTTTGCTGAACAGAGCAGCCAATGTACAGCTCAAAGTGTTGAAACACTTGCTGGACTGGCCCAAAAGATGTCTTTGGCTTCTGTTTGCCTTTGTCTTTCAGTTTGTCTTGCTTGTTGTGGACGTAAAGACCTGCTGGTTAAGACTGTCATGTGCAATTTTTTAAAACTGGTTGACTGTTTTTCTTTCTTTGAAGAAAGATGACAGAAAACCCATGTAAAGAATGAGGTTTTCATAAAGCCAGAATTGAACACTGTTGCACTTTGGGAAGCTTGGAACACACAGAATGCCATACTGAAGTACAAGGGACAATGGCTACTGACTAAAAGAGGGTTGTTTAGATAAGATATGAAGCACTATGAGAGTGGTAAGACACTGAAACAGGTTTCCCAGAGAAATTGTCGTTACCCCATTCCTGGAAGTGCTCAAGGCCAGGCTGGATGGGGCTTTGAGCAATCTGATCTAGTGGAAGCTGTCCTGGCCCACGGCCGGTGGGGTGGAACTGGGGGATCATTAAGGTTCCTTCAAACCCAAACCATTCTGTGGTTCTTTGAAATGCTGCAAGCCCATCTAAAATTTACTGTTTACCCTCTACCCCTCTCTTATGACACACAGGCAAAACTTCAAAGAACAAATATCACTATAACTGTGTCCTTAGAAAACTTTGCTGTTTACATGAGCACATTTTTAAAGACATGCTTCAGACAGTAAGGAGAGGTTACAGTGTGTCTCAGAACACAGAATAATTCAATTTTAATTATAGGAGGCAGCTCTTCATTACTGAGTGCTCAAAGAGAAAGGTGAAAGAAATTTCATGCTGTTATAATTAAAGGGAATATAAAATTAAAAAACACCTACGTAATGAGAAGTTTGATTTAATAGTAAGGGAAATATTTTGTTTATTATAAAATTGAAAAGAGTGAAGTACCAGAAATGAAACAATGGTTTTCTGTAAAGAATCAGCATGTGAGAGGGCAATATGAATGGGTATCCCAGTGTTTTTGATGTTCCTGTTAATCCTGCTTTTCCTTTTGCTGTATTCATTATATTATTTGCACTTTGTGGTCAAAAGGATCTCCGAGTGATTTACTTCAACAGCCAAGTCATAAGTTACACTTAAGCTCCTGTGCAGTACGGGACAACTTGCAGAAATCATGTCAAATTTCTGTTCATTGCCCTTAGAATGTGACAGGAACAGTTGATGCTAATAGTACTTTTAGTCACTTGAAACAATGTTTTTACTGATATATTTTTCTGTTTTCTGTAGATAAAGCATTGTTTGTTCATGTGCAAAGTGCACCACTCTGTCTGAACATCCTACATTTATTAAAAAGATATTAGTCCTTCAGCTCGCAAAGTACAAATTATTGTTGAAGTATTTCTCAAACTGGGTTGTTTTCTACTGTTTTGATTAGATCTTATTCTCTTTCAGATTTTAGTAAAAGTTTTTCCATCACTTGTAAGAATAACACTGACCTAGATATGGTTCTGAACTTTGATTGGTATCATTGCACATAGGTGTACAGGATATTGAAAGACCAAATAATTTTTTTTTTAGAACTTAAAGCAAGTGAGCAGAACTTCTGGCAAGAAAAATGATACTGCTCTCTCTTCCAAGTTGTTTTTCACTCTTCCTTTTTGTAGAAACATTTATGGCAACTTACAACCAATCTCAGACTTTGGGGTTTGGTTTGTCTGGTCTTGAATAGATTGTTTCAGAAGAAATTTGTATCTCTGTCACGAAGTTAAATTAGACTGTTATAGAGCACTTGTGTCTGACTTTTCTTATTTTAAAGATAAATAAAATCTTTCCTATACAAACTTTGCACAGCAGACTTTGTGGTAAAAATATTATCTACGTGAAAATATATCTGCAGCTTAGTTTCAGCCAGTCAAACTTCTGTAGCACATTTCCTGCCCTCAAAACGATTCTGTCATCCTGTTCACCAAATAAAGCAGGCATCCTGAAGAGAATGCTATAATTTTACTTAAATACATAATTATGGTACACAGAAGACCTGTCTGGAGACTCTAGATCATCTCAGTTTTGGCATTTTTGATGTTGAATGGTTGGATCTGAAAACCAGAATATTTTTGACTGAATTACTTTCTGTGGAGTTATTGTTACTGTTGCTTTTATTATCTTTAATTTTCATTCAACCTCCCCAAGACTGGCTTGTCCCTCTGTTCTATCAAATAACTCTGGAACTCAGGTAAGTGTCAAAACATGATGGGGATGACAGAGGAACTGCTCGTACTTGACATTTTTCAGGGTTTTTTAGTAAGGCTAGGCTGACAAAATTTCTCCTCTTTCTGTTGTCCTCAGCTGAGGACACTGGATACTGAAGTGTATCCACTGAAGGATTTGGTTTCCATCCCTCTTGTCCATCAGGCTGAGCATCATATCCACAGAAAAACACTGCTGGTTTGGGTACATCACAGCTGGAGATTTGCAGGTGCTTGGCATTCTGAAAAACCTTGTTTATAGTTCAAGTTGCCTGAAGTAAAGAAAGATGTGCTTTTTCACCTACTGTTCCTTACATGGTGATGGAAATAAAATAGACAAAAATCCACTCTTTTCCCAGCACTTCTTTTGTGGGAAAAATTTTTTTTTCATTTTTTTGGGGAAACCTTGGGCATTTTAACTATAAACAAGCCAACCCAAAGTGAAAACAAATGTTAGTTTAATTTTGTGTTATCCCTACAACTGATGGAGAATTGACATCCTTGTTGAGGAACTCAGACTGGCTCAATTATGCATTCCCAAAAAAATTGGCCTTTTTCTTGCTGATAGAAAAACCCAAGGAAAGTGAATGAACCCAGGCCCAAATCAGTGTTTAAATTCTTCCAGGATAACTGTTTTAAATCAAAAGGTTGAAAGAGATTTTGAAAGAAGTAATCAGACTTGATGTGTTTGTGTGACAAATGTAACCTAACTGACCAACATTCCCTATTTTATAATCGGAGGGTGGTTTGGGTTGGATAGGACCTTAAAGATAAGGATCATCTCTTCCCAAACCCGCTGAAATGGGCAAGGACACCTTTCACCAGACCAGTTCTGTTGCTCAGAGCTCCATCCAGCCTGGCCTTGAACACCTCCAGGGCTGGGAGGCAGAATAATCATTGACCTTCTTCCAGAAAGATATTGGAAGTTAAGAATGATGTGAGAGGTTTTCTCGTCCTCTAAATACCAACTGTGTGAACTATTAGGAATGTGAAAGAACAGTCTGCATGTCTGGTACTCTTATTACTTTTAAGAGTGTTCCTGCATAGATATTAATAAAATAATTGATTTACAAATGCTTTGTGTTTTGGGACCTGTATTTTGAGTAGCAGAGAAAATCAATCTGTTGGTAGCACACACTGACAAGTTGATCTATTTTGTTACATTAACCTAAAAAGCTACTTTAAATGAGCTGCCTGCTATTGCAGGCAGGTACCCAAACACATCTGGGCTTTTTGTGTACAAAAGAAGAAGAACCTGCAGGCTGTGAAGGAATCCAGGCTCTGTCCTTGGCCCCTGTGGTGAGTGGATGTTGTTGACTTCAGTAGCTCCAGATTTTCCATGGTAAAGCTTGCTCAAGAGCAGAGCTGTTTGCGCCAGGGAACACCCGAGCAGGGAACTAATCAAGTCAATATGGTACAAGGATAAAATAAACTTCATTGGTAAGTGGTTTTATAATGGAATAAGTCTCTGCCCTTTGTGTGATATGAAGCTTATTCCAAGCAAATCTCCTTGAATTTAAACAAACAGCAAAGGATTTATCTGCATTTGTCTTCCCTCCCTCTTACACTGCTGTAGTGTGGTACAGGGCCATATTCTCCGGGGGCTTGGGCCCTCTTCGAACAAAATGTGTTTAAAACAATCAGACTGCATTAAAGCGTTTTGCATTTTGTGACTTTGATCTATCATCACAACTTAGCTTGAGTTTTAGATCAAGAAATCTGAAATTAAAGATGGGTTATTGGTTTCCTGTTGTTTTCTCATCCAGGTTAATTCTGTTATGCACCAGAATTCTCTTCCAGTGCTGATTTCAAATTGGGTCAGAGTACCTACAACTGCAGGATAACACTGTGGTGTCTGCAATAGACAGGCATGATGTCTCAGTACACCCCAATCTGCTGGCTTGCCATAGATGTGGTGTACAAAATTAGATTTGCACCCTACAGGGATTTTTCCTAGGGCTTATTTTCCCTGAGTTATAGATCATCTTACTGTAAGAAATCAATATAAGCTAATGTAGTATGGAGCTGGATCTGACAAACCCTGTAACCAGCAGCAAAGAATCAGAGCAGGTGACTTGTGGATTTCATCTCCACTCTTTGCTGTGCCTATCCCAACTTTTATTTCTGATTTTGCATAAATAATGGCATTGATATCTGATGGTCTGGGTTTTAGGTACCCAATTCCCTTTGAATACCCTGAAGTTGGCTGATGTTTTATCTAGACTTGTTTTTTGGATCCTAAATTTTGTCTTGGCTTTGAATGTCAACAGTAGAATCTGTCCTCTATTATACATAATTCTATAGCAAGAGATTTCATGTATTACATTGGTTTTCATTTTTTTTCTTGATAATTTTACTAGCTTATCAGTTCCTGGGATTTGGGAATGATTTGCACTGATGAGGTGGACAGCAGTCAGAAGATGGATATGATATGTGCAATAATTTTGGCTAGTAGGCAGGGTGGGGCTCTGATTAAAGGCTTAAGATAGATGGATGTGGTTTACCAAGAATCTAATAATATCTTACTCTAAATATGGTGTTTTTTACATTTTTCATTCTTATTTGAAAGACTTGGAGATAATTGCCTCTTGATGAGAAGTTAGACTTGTTCATGTTTTTTCCTATCTTTCTGTCAAATTTTCTGTATTGTCTTTGTACACACACGAGGGTTTTTTTCCTGTACAAATCATGACCTTGTAAATTTTAATAATGATAATGTGAATTAAGGAGTTACTTTACTGTTAGCCTGGTGAAAAAATCAGAGAGCCTACATCTTAAGATTGCAAGAGAGTTAAGTGTATGAAGGAAAATTACATAATACTACATTCATAAAGGAAGTTCTTACAAGCCCAGAACTGTCCAGTGCTGAACAGCGGTGCAGTTAAAACAAGGAATTGTACATGGACAGGAACTGCAAAGCTTATAATCAGCAGCAATGAGTGACTTTCCTATACAGGGTATTTTTGGGTGGAGAGAAAACTCTAAATTGAGGATGAATGTTGACTTTTGACAATATTTCCTTCGAGAGGAGACAGTGGAGATAGTCAGGGACATAAAAACTGGAAACAATATTTTGTATTGGTAAAAAAGGGGCATTCATATTCACCGAAAAGAAATACGAACAAGAGCAGGGTGTTTAAAATCTTGCTTCTGTCTATAACCTGAATCTGGAAGACATCTTGCTTTATGTTTGCTAGTGCAAAGGTTACCACCAGCAGACCATTCCCACCAGCTCTCTGCCTAGCATTCAAGCAGGAGGAACTCAGCCTGGGAAGAGTTGGGAGCAGTGAAGTGCTGTCAAGGCTGTATTGGAGTGGCTTGTCTTATGCTTTGGTGCTGCCATAATGAAAATCCTGACCGTGGGCTAAGCAGAATGACATCTACATAAAAGTAAGCCAAAAATTTAGTTATTTTTTAGTGTAATTGCCATCTTAAGGGTCTAATTCTTAGTCCAGATTTAGTTGTTACAGAGGAATAAGTGTATGCCATTAAAACTGTAATACACACACACACACACAGAGACATACACACACACACACATATACACGTACAATCTTGTTTTTTATCCCCTTTTCTGGGGTTTTGCTCACCTTTCAGGGACCAAAGCTTGGTGGCTTCACTCTGGGGTTCAGTGTGTGAAGAAGTGTCACAGCAGGTCATATTTTTCCAGGAGGAATATAGAGTTTGTGTTGCTGGTTTCCTCTCCCACAGCCAAACTCTGCCTTGGGGAATGGCCTCCTTGCCCTCCTAGAAGCAATCAAAGAAAACAGAAATCTCACTAAGATATTCAAAATTATTGCCTATTTTGCATGTTTGTTTCAAATTCTTAATCTGACGGGGAGGTTGCTGCCCCAGTTTGTCAGCTCTGTGAGAGGCTATTGTGCCTGCCAGACCCATAAATAGGTGTGGGAGAGGGGTGGGTCTTGTATCAGTCAGGCATTTGCCATATTTCACATCTGGCTTATGAACACCAGCTTCAGCTGATGGGGATTGAATTTGAGGCAGGGAAACACCCTGGAGATATGCACTGTCTGCAGAGCCACTCTGCTTCCTGTGCTGCAGCCACACAGGACGGATGAGGATCAACTTAAGGAGCTGAGCTCCCAGATTGCTAGTGCTTATCTGGCTGTAGCCCCACTCCCAATCCCTCTCTTCTTGGAGGAAGAGAGAGCTGAGAGAACTGTCTTGGAGTTGCAGTTTTTATTTGGATGTTATTTTCCATATTGCCTGAGTGACTCTCAATTTTAGACATATAAATAAATGTATGTGTACGCGTGCACACACATATATATGTATAAAATCTCTCTTATTTTCTTTGTGTTAAGCTGACATCAAGCTGGAAAACAGATTTGCATAAAACGTTATGCTGGAAATGACTACATTTTCAAAGACATTCACTGTGCCTAAGAATAGTACTGGAAAGCACACAAATGTGGTTGTTGCTTTCATCCTACAGACATTGGTAGGAGTTGAATGTCTTAAGTATGAATGTGCTTTTTAAAGAGTAAAATGAATTATGTGAGTTACTGAACCTGCACTGCAGTTGGTCATTCCCGCTGGCCACTATGGGTCATGCAGGCTTTGGCTATGCTCTCCTGCTTGCTGTTTTTATGGACAGTGGTTGCATCCTAAGGGATTTTGTCATTGACATGATGCAAATTAATTTTCTCTTGTATATGGTACAGATAACTGATGTATTGAGAGATCTTGGTGTGATCTAAAATCCCAAGCAAGTTTTTTCTCAGGTTTCCAGCACACACGGTGAACAAACTGCTGGGTAGAGGCTCTAAAACTGATATCAGAAACAGTTAAAATGCAAAATTCTTCGGACAATTTTTATTGAGCAGTATTCGAAGGGGTTTACAATCATAATTCTGACATCTGTTGCTGAGATTAGCAGTAATCTTACCCTCCTCTTTTGTGTATGACATACCAGTACAATCCTCATAAAGTCTGTAAAGCATTTGTCAAATTTATAGGTGAGGTGACACTGTATAAATAACCCAGTCAGAAAACAACATTTAACAACACTTCCCTTCCCTATTTACAAAACTATATTTTCTCTGTATAAAACTACTTCATTGGCAAGAGACACACCAGATACTAAACCCACTTACGGACCAGTCCTTATCCTCCAGGTTCAATTGTGTTGGATGTTTAAGCAGGAGTAGTTAATTTTGACTGGCTGCTGAAGTCTTTGTATTCAGATTGTTTAGCTTGCTCGTATCATCTATATATCAAGAATTGTTCCAAAAATTCTTTTGCCATCAATATGTCTTTGTTGTCATATATTTAAAAACATTTCTGTGAGGCTTTAAATTTCAGGATAAATTTCTCAACTCTGTCTGCAGTCCTGTGAAAAAGGTAATTGAAATATATTTTTAAAATCTATGATGGTATCCCTCCAACAGTGTAATGGCAAGGGAGCAAATCTCCACAACCAGGTATGTTTTCTCACAGCTCTTGTTTACTGGAGAAAGTTATTTGGCAGTTAGCAAGGGTGTAATAATTTACAGTAAGCTGGTTGCTCTGAACTAATTTCTCTGATGATCACTCTGACAATACACAAGACAGTTTTCCCCATTTTCAAAGGAGAGCAAAGTGTCTCACAGTGCTGATGCTCTCAGGGTTCAGGTGCACATTCAAGACAATCTATTTTACACACTTTTTCATCATTGAAACTCAAGTCTAATGAAAGCTACATGCTCAGCCTCTCTTGGTAACTAAGGGAAAGTTTCCTCTACATGTTGTTTTAGGGGGGTATAATTATTGAATATTTAAAACTTAGATACTATTTTGGTGTTGTAAGATACTCAAGACACTTCTGTCTTATTTTAGGAGGATATTTTTATTGAACAATTAAAGCTTAAGGAAAAAATGCTGTGAGGTTTTAAGGGAAAAGTTATAGCTGTTCTCCTGAAAAAATGTGAAGAAATGAGGTACATCCACACGTGTGACTGAATATGAAAGCAATATCTAATTTAATTTCAGATACCAACTAACATCTTGCTGCTAATTACAGTTTTCTGTATTAAAATCTTATGGTAGCATATGCTAATAATGCACTTTTGAAATACAGAATAGTCTGTTGGGAAAGCCTCTATCTTTGGGATGTGCAATGTGTTCAAGCAATATGAGAACACTGAGTCCTTGTGCAATGACCAGATGAAATTATTATTATAATAATCATTACTATTATTATTAACATCATTATTATAATTATTATCACACAATAGTTGTATGAGGACTCCTGTTTCAAACAAAGTGTACGGAAAGTGAATTGTGCAAGGCCACTGGCGTGGTAATTAAAACAAGAATTCCTACAAACAATTGCTGCATCCTGTGATTGCCTTGAGTCCTGTTCTGATACACAAAGCTGTTCAGGGTGGTGCTGAATGGCTGTGAATAGGAGCTGCCAACCTTGGTAGTGCAGTAACACCCCTTATTGTCTCATCTTCCAAGGACCTCATCAAACTGGCAGGTGTGGAATTGCAGAAATGTGTTTGAAAACACACATTTTCTGATGTTTATCAGTAAATTAGAAAGGATCAGCTAAAGGTATCTACAATAAGAGATAGTGCAAAGAAAATCCTGAGAGTGATGTTTTGCTGGCTACTCTTCCTCTGATCTATCTTTCTTCATCTCCCTGCTCAGGCTCTCTTAAATAGGTAGGATCCTATTAGCTCAAGAGTTACCAAAGAAATAATGAATAAGGTCTGTGAGAGCATGACTATATATTTTCCTTTCGTCATAAAAAGGTCCCAGATTTTTCTGACAGGATTCAAGGTTCTTCAGTATGGAGTATTTTTTTCCAGTTTTTCCTTTCTTTGTTGTCATTGTTTTTACAAAGTATATAAAATTTGTGTTTTCTTGTGGGACAGAAAGAAGAATAGACTATCAATTTCTTCAAATTAAAATGTAGAATTTCCATTGTAACGTAGGTTTTGAAGCCGTCTTCCATGAACATTCATGCTTAAACAGACATAGACTGCTACCCCAGTAGAGGGGGTACAGCTCTGTGGAAATGGATGATATTCAACATCAGAGGGGATAATCTCACTTCTAAATGGTACCAAAGAGTACCAAAAAGTACCAAAGAATACTTTTTAACTGAGGAAATGTGTGACATAGAGGATGTTTCTGTGAAACTATTGGACTAAAAATTGTCAGTTTGTCTCTTTGTAGCATCAGAGAAGTAAGGAACAGTTGGTTTATATTTTGTTTTTCTGTACTTATTGGAAAGAAATATTCCATGTACTGGAAAAAGAAATAAGATACACTGAACAAATTATTTACTTGATTATGCTTAGTGTGCCATTACTGTGCTTCCTGGGCCCAGGCTTTAGCTAGATCTTCTGTATGTCTCTATTTCAGTCACTAAAAGCTGCATCCCTCAATAATTATGTCTCCCAGCATTTGCATTCAAAACACAGTCTGAACAAAACTGATGTATGCAACCAGAAGGGTCACAGGTGGTCACTTGTCTGCCATTAATATTCAAATGTTAACATTTTCAAGATGGAAAACTTTTACTGTTCAATGGTAACAAACACTTAATCTATTCTTTGTACATTGTCATGTATATTTATGACTGCTTTTATTATCGACCCAAATTTACAAGCAAAAGCTGTACAAAGGGAAAATGTCTTAATGCTCAGTGCAGTGCTTGTTCTACGCAAAGCAGTGACCAGGTGACAGGAAGGGAACATGCTATTTTTGAAACAAAGAAGAGGCAGAATTATCTAAAGGATTTTAATATTGAATAGGTAGATCATCAAATCCTTCTTAATAGTCATAGAATCCTTCCTGGTAAGAGGAGGTTTCAGGAAGATCTAAGTGCAAACAGTCTCACTGGAGCTTAATCTTTCAACAGGTCAAAGGAGAGTAAAGTAGATGCTGAATATAAAAAGGGAAATAATCTCCCTTCCTCAGTGCAACATCTGCTCCTTTTTATTTGCCAAAGGCTGCTACACTGCTGCTTCCACAGCTAATAAAATGAGCTAAGTAAATTGAAAAAGTTCACTGCTATTTTTTCAAATATATGTATTTTATGCGATTAAAACTGTATGTGAGTGACATGCTGAGAATGGAATTCTGAAGGCATATTTATATAGAGGCTAAAATTTAAAAATTCCTGCATAAAACCTTGTTTGCAAAGATGAATGAGAGTGGTCAGCAGAAAAGCAGCTGGATAAGAACAACAGATAATACACAACAGTTTAAAAGAAAACTTCTTGATGAACTAAGCTCTTGTCGTGGGTTTGACTCTGGCTAAATGCTAGGCACCTATGACGTTTGTTTTCTATGCTCTCTCCTGATGCAGCTATGCAGAGGAGAGGAAAAACTAGCACAAAACACTGGACTTATGAGTTGAGATAAGATCACTGATAAGGGACGCACAAGATTCAGGGTAAAAGCAGGCGGGAAACTTGAAGTTGCAAAAAAAGTGATTTATTAATCTAACAGAGTCAGAGGATAAATTGGAGATAAAAATAAGCTCTTAAGACACCGTTTCTTCACAGACCCCCCTTTCCCTCTTAAGGCACCGCTTCCCAGCTCACCC
>VZRL01006642.1:32882-49364 GCA_013397895.1 Origma solitaria
GGCTGTGGGGGTTCTCTGCATCCCCTGGACTCCATGGGCTGCAGGGGGACCGCCTGCTCCCCCATGGCCTTCACCACGGCTGGCAGAGGGTTTTCAGCTCTGGTGCCTGGAGCACCTCCTCCCCCAACTTCTCCACTGACCTTGGTGCCTCCATGTTGTTTCCCTCACATATTTTTACCTCCTCCTCCTCCTTCCCTGGCTAAAAAGAAGTGCGTGCTCACACTGTTTTGATTTCTTCTTAAATATGTTTTCACTGAGGCGTAACTAACATCTCTAATTGGCCCAGGTTTGGCCAGCAGCATGTCCATCATCTTCAGAGCCATCAGAGATTGGCTCTGCTGGACATGGTGGAGAAATTTCCAGAATCTTTACTCAGGACATCTTTGTACCCCACCCTAGTCACTGGCAAAAACTGGGCCAGGCAAAACTACCACAGCTCTTTGAATTAACTGTTTGTAGTGAGGAGACCATAAAATGGTGGTTTTTTAGAAATTTGTTCTTTCTCTGGCGAGGAAATCTTCACCAGTTCCTGATAAGAAAACCTAGAGGGGGCTTGTACAGTCATAATATTAAGGAGTGAGCACTTGTACTGTGTTACTACACTGGAGACCTCTAGAAAAGCTTTAAATGGAAGGTTGCTGTAGTTTTCCTTATTTATAACATTGGAAGTGAAGGAAAATGAAGGGGTGAGTTGAACAGTGAAAACAGGAAATTCAGTTGCAGGTTATTGGATTGCATGCATCTTTCTATTAAAAAAGTTTGTAGATGTACATATATACTTATATATAAACCTTCTGAAGTATATATTAAACTATTTCTTAATTATTAATATATTATGTACACATATTATTTATATCAAGATTATCTCATGCTCTGTGTGTCCGTGTCTACATCTGTTTTTCTACCTAAATACATGAAAGTGTAACTGAAGAATAACTTCCCCAATTTTTACAGCCTGAATAAATTTGGGAGGTAAAGCAGGAAAGCTAATGATATTCTTTCTGGCAAAGAAATATGAGAGTCAATAAAAGCAAGGACACAAGCTTATAACAAATACACTTTTGTTTATTTCTCACTAACCTCTTGAGTGTATTGCACACAGAGATACAATATTTCTAGGGAACGAGCAGCATATTCCAGCTCCACCTGGTCTGTGCTTTAGTGTGTCGGGACAGAAAGCCTTTCCTTCCCCTTCCTCTTCCCCTTCCCCCTCCCCCAAATGATCGTAACAGTATTAAACCAAAATTAAACAGAGCTATAGCTCTCTTTAGCTGTAGTCCCTTAAAATACCAGTTGTATTTACAGGAAATGTGTACCTTCCTCCAGAAAGGAAGGAAACCATGAACCCCATCTGGGCTAAAGTATTGATTCACTATATTTGATCCTATTAGAGAAAAAGTCTGTTTTGGGAAGATGGCTGTCCCTGTTCATGAAATCATCCTATACGATTCCTTCTTTTATTGCTTTCAATTTCTCTCCCAGAAGTTTCCAGTTCCTTCTTCTGAGAGGAAAATAGAATGGCCAGATGCTGGGCACTGATTTCTTTGCACTTTTTTTCCTCCCAGTTGCATCAGATCATGGAATGTCTTATTGTTTTTGGTTATTAACATGAAGTCAGAAAGGTGCATGTAAAGCTGGCCAGACTGGGAATTAATCCATGGATAGCAACAATCTCAGTGCTGCTTTCCATTTTATGTGGTCTTTGTGTAGTCTTGCTCAAGATGAAAAGGAACAGATTTATGCTAAAATATGGAAGAAAATGCAAATATTGATCTCTTTCCAGAAGATGATTGCTGTTTAAGAAGCTGGCCTGGATAGAGGAGACTACTCAGCCTTCCACTGAAACTCAGGACCTGTCAGACAGCTACAACTGGTGAGCTGTAAGGAATCAATGCAACTCAGAAGGGAACTGTCGACTTTAAATACCCTTTTTTCAAACTAATGCTAGGTGGGTATGAGGTCTGCTGGAGACCAGGGAGGACTTGGTAAAATCATGACAAAATGGCTGAGGAAATATCCAACCAGATGCCAGACCAGCGATCATCCAGAAAAGCCCAGGTCCTAGTGGGTCAAGGCTGGGAAGGTTCCTTCAATCACCCTCCACAACATAGCCAAGAGAGAGAAGGAGCAGACCCTGACCCTGGAGAGCTAAGCTGCCCTGAGACAGAGTCAGTCATCCGACATCACCAGCACGGGTACGTTCTGCAGCCACCACCAGGCTGGTCAGCCTGAGCAGGACTTCCCAGGTGCTGCCCCATGGAGCTGGTGATGGCAGCAAAGGTGGTGGCTGCGTGCCCACAGGCAGCTTGGCATGTGCACTTGGTGTTTGGATGGCTGCATGTGCCATTTTTGCATTGGGTCACAGAATTGTTTGTGTGGGGAAAGACCTCCCCTTCACCTGCTCCAAACTGCCCTGCTCAGTCTGCCCCTTCCTTAGCAGTAGTCTGAAAAACATGCATGGGCGATCAATAATGCATTTACGACAGCAACTTTGGGTGGCATTTTGAGCTTTCCCACAGTTTAAAAGGGAGAATTCTTCATCAACAGTGAAAGGGGACAAGCTCACAGCTATCTGCTAGTGGCACACCAGACTCTTGTGTTTGACCAGAGCAGCTGAGCTGGGCATGGGCCAGCTGGGCAACACTGCGTGGCAAATGGTGAGTGTGATCCCTGTGCTTTTAGTGGGGTTTCTTCAGTGTTGGCCAAGTGCTCCTCAGAGATAATCACTGCAGTGCAGAACAGCTTGGAACTGGGCAAAGGACAGGAGCTGGAGCTGGGCAAGGACAAGTGGAGACTGAGCAAGAAGTCCATTGCATTGCTAACTGCAGTTACCTCTGTGGATCATCTGATACTCAGAATTTGATGCTTTGCTCAGCGCAGACTAGGCATTTCTGTAAAAAAGCACTTGGAAACCTGTCTGTCCTAATGCAAATGCATTTCGTTTATTGAACAGTTTCCATACAGGCTGACATTTTTACAATAACATTGATTTTTCCAGATTCCAGCTTAGATTATCAGATGGAATCAAACACTGTCACTTCTAAGGAGCTACTTATACTAAAGCTTCACTTGCCTTCAAATGAACAACTTCAATTTACACCGGCTCTCAAATTGTCCTAAGAAGTTACAGTTCTCAGTGATATCAATATAAATTTAGTTGAATGTTAGGCATGCTCTTATGAGTGAGGAGAATGATCTTAATTGCCTTTTTTCCTCCCTTTCAGCACTCTTCTGACTAGAAGCAAGCAGAAATAGTTCTGCAGAAGTGATAGACCTATGTCTCAAATTGAACGTGGTGCTCAGTAATAATAAAGGTGAAAGCAATAGATTGTAATTAATTCTGCTCTGTGTGAGTGGATGTGGAGTTTTAGAAAGAAACCCTGAGAAACAGATAAAACCCATTTTTGCAAGAGGAATCTGCTTCTTGGGAATTTACAGACCAGTATATTTAGTGTTTGGAAGGTTATCCATTATCACTTCTGCTTTATTCACTCAAATGCTGGGTTAAAAAAGAAAAGTGCTTCTGCTGAAACTACTATGTGATAAGGGAAACTTAAACTTGGTGTTTATGTTAGTAGCTCTCTTACGGTTTTGGGATATCAAGATCTCTCGAGGACTATTAAAGTCAGAACACAGTTTTTAGCTTTTCAGACAAAGTCCTTTTTTGTTAAGCCTTTTCTCCTGCACTTCTGGCTGAGAGGCTTTTCACCTCTTAGTTAGACACCTCTGAACTTCTCCAGAAATGCAGGCTTTACAAAGATGGTGGATGAAAGATTTCAAAACATTTTGTTGTCAAGAACCACTTCTACCTGTCCTCCTATCACTCAAAGAAATTTGCTGTTATTTAAATTTGGCTCTGCAGCCTAAGAATCCAGACTGAACTCAGCTATGTATTTATATATGTATATATCTTGGTTATGTAACTTCTTGAAGCTGTATCTGTGGGTGAGAAATTAACAATCAACTCGCCACAAATAAACAACACCTTATCAAGTATTCATAATTAATTCTAAGTGACACGCTGTACCTATCAGAATGAGAATGTTTAATTTACATTGACAGAGCTACAGTAATGGAGATACTTATCCAATAGGGAATTAACCCAGCTTTCTTCATTTTCCTGAAACCCATCTGAATAGTCATAGCCCAAAAATGTACCCCAGTACCCTGTGATCAAGCTGTTCAGGGAGGTGTTCGCTGAGAGCTGGAGCTCCTGGAGGTGTTAAGGGCTGATGCTGCACAAAGCTCTGCTTGGCCCAGAGCAGATGGACTCGCTATGGATTCAGGAGCCTGGATTGGCAATGGCATTGCCTGCAGCCTGCCTTACCTGCTGTGAATCTCTTTGCAGGATTCTGGATCCTGCTACAAACCCTGGGCAGGACATGGAGAAAATCTGTTTTCTGTGGTCAGCTAAAAGCACTAGCTAAGTTTATCTATTTTCTGAGGAGAAGACAGAAAGATGCAGCAGAAATTCATACAAAACCAATCCACACTAACCTGCTTTATATAACTGTGAGCTGAGGTGACACAGCTGCAGTGATACCTGTAGTTTATACGACAGTTCCATAGGTTCCAAATACATTTGGTTAATTTAAAATCCCTTTGTTATCTGAACTGTTGCATTAGATGTGCTATGGGAGTACTTTACATTCAAGACTTGCGGAAGATGAAAGAATGATAGTCCTAGACCTTGGAGTTTGCTAACTTAAAAAAGGTGCAGGAAAAAGCCAGCAAAGTTTCCTTTTAAAAATTTTGATCTATGTCTATATATCTATATCTATATAAACAGAAGTCAGAGCTGGAAGATACAGATCTTTGGGAAATATTCTGCTAGCAAAAAAACATCTACAGGAGTGACAGTATGCAAAAGGCATTTAAATCAAAAGAATAACTCAGTGCTACCTAGACAGATTAGAGTTGGAGACAAAACACTCTAAAATCACATTTAAATTGAAAAAATGCTAATGGGGGTGGAAGGGATGTTGGAAAGATCCACACGAAGCACAAACCTTGAAAAATATAATGTCAAAAGATATCAGTGTGACAGTGGGCAGCAGTTTAACTATAGATGGTGATATTCTTAACTCTTTGTAATCCTGTGATACTTGATAATGGCAAATCATTCAAATGCATAGGAAAACCGGACAGGTTTCTGCTGGTTTACATATGCAAGAAAATATTATCAGGAGACATAAATGTTTTTTCAGCTTAACAGATCTGCAAAGGCAGTACACGAGACAGTTTGAAAATAATATTTTTAGGAAACAGGAAGGAAGAAAGGACTAATTTTGAAGTACGAACCATTTTCATTATTACATGTTCAGAAGCTGGACTCGATGGTCCTGAGGGGTCCCTTCCAACCCTGCAAATTCTATGATTCTGAAACTTTATGATTGCAGCTTTATTTCAGTTAAAATTGAATTGGTTCTTCTGAAGGTAAAAATGCAAATGCCATCTGTAGTTTGACTGCTTATGCACTGCATTATCTGTAATAGCATTTGATGATAATTTTAATGTAGGCTACAGCATGTTTTTAGCTTTCCCTGAGTCTCAGATGCTTTAATGGCAGCACAGATGTACAATTGGAGATAGGAAATGCCTGCTTCAGAAAGAATCTCTCCTCGATTTATAGACATTTTCTCCTGAGTCTTTGCAACCTGGGGTGCCTGGGCAAAGAGCAGTTAATTGATATTTTGGCTCCGGGGAAGCAACATTTCCAGTGAACAGGAATTAGGCCAGAGATGCTGTGCTCATTAATTTGGCCCTTGGGATGCCTTGAGAGTGTGGGAGGAAACTTCTCCAGGCACCAAAGAAAGCCATAGAGCAGTTCCAGACCCAAACCCATTGGTTTCACTATTTTATGTGGGTGTAAGTAAGAGTGGTAAGCTGTCTACCACTGAAAGAAAAAAAAATGTGTGTTTAATCTCAAAAGGGCTGCATATGGTGGAAATTGCATTGTTCAGGCTTCTAAAATCAGAGCAGTGAAATATTACAGAGAATTGTCCTGCCTGAAGAACTTTGTTGGGTGGATGGATTACTGCTTGGTCAATTTTGCAACTGAAAGGGCAGTGGGTCAGATTAAATCCAGGTTCTACACTAAAAAGGAAAACTTGAGTGGTGCTGAAATAAACCAATCCAAATCAGGAACTGCAGAGTTTCATTAGAAGAGCAACAGAGCAGGTAATTTGAGATGCCTGGATGTACAAGTTGCATAGCAAGTAATACTCAGTGATGAGAGATGTCACCCTATTCCAAAGAATTCATCATACTTATAGTTCCATGACACTAGTTTGCTCTTTCAGCTGAGAGAAAAAAGCCTTGGGACTGGAAATTTGGAATGAGAGCTCTGCCTGACATGAAATTTTGACATATACAGCCAGAACTACTGATTTATAAAGCACCGGATTTGGCATACTTATTTTAAGAGGAATTGAAGCGAGGTGTGGGCATGGATGCTCATTTCAGTGCTTTTGTCCAGTATACAGATATCAATTTTGGCAGGTTTCTTCTGCCCAGGCTGGCAGCGACCTTTAAAGGGAGGTGTTGGTGTGCTGCTCACTGAAGCTCGGGGACTGATAAGGTAATGGAGATAAACTCTTTTTTTTCAAGGAGAGGTCTGGACATGAGCAACAATAATTTCTCTAGCTGTGGTAGGCGCTAGCTTGGAGGACTGGAATAGCTGATGATACCTAATCACCACTGACACAGAGAAACTTACAGTACCCAGGTTATGTTTGCAGAGCTTGCATGAATTTATAGAATGGATAGCTATGTGTATGTGCTATGGTGGGAGCAGGCCTATCATCACTACATAGTCCTTTCAAAACTTGGTAGGAGCACAAAGTAGCTACTGCTCTGCTGTGGAATCAGGAGGTACCCATGTGTTTCAACAGCAATTGACTGAAACACTCACAGACCTCTTTAAACAGTGATGTGATATTTTCTGTGTTGAATTCTGTTTGGCCAAACATAACTGTAATCCTGGTAGTGCTGCTGTTGGTTCTGCTGTTGTACTTCACAGACAGCTGCAGATACAAACCAGAGCTATTTTCTTTTTCCTTTAATTTGCTGTGGAAAAATGGTAATTTAAGGACTAAAACACCAGCAGTAGAAACAGCCCAACTACTCCACAGGGTTCAAACTGGTATTTCTTTCTATTCTGTTTCTCAGAAGTTGTTTATGATTGCTGATTCACAGTACTGGTCTCCCATGGATTATTGGTCACTTGTCTCTCTTTTTTGTCTGAATGTGTATTTTATTGTTTTAGAGACATGAACACTTTTATGGCCTGGCACAATGTAAATAGTCTCATGTGAAAAGACAAGTCTGTTTAGTTTGATTTTTCTCTTTTGGTGGCATCTGGAAGGTGCAGCTACTCAGGCAAGAAAACTCAGGAAAAATCTTTCCACCAGAAATGGCTTAGCGTGGTCAACAGCAGAGTGCCAATTTGTTGTTTATCAGACAGTTTCCCTGTCACTGCCAAACCCTAGAGACTGGTGGGATGATTGGGCTGGATCCCTGCAGATCCTTCTAATCCAGATTTTTCTGCAGTTTTCTAGAGAGGTGGTGTCTGTCACACAGCAACCTGCAAACTAAATGGAGACCAAATATAACTGCAGGGAAACACAAGAAATGCCAAAAAACCTAGAAAACATTCTTGATCTATAGTATCCAACAGGTTTGGCATCCAGTGGTTACACTGTTTTGGAAATTTAGACTAAATGTCGAGTGTCAAAAATTGTGGTAACTGTGACTGGGGGCCATAAAGCCTTTTCTTAATAAATCTCTCTCAAGCCAATCGTGTCTGAAGGAGTGTTGACTATAAATACTGGTGCCCCCAATATGTAGCTATGACTTCTTATCTCAAAGAGGTCAGTGAGAAAAATAAATCACAGCTACTTTCTCGGGAACCTGCTGTCTTCAGAGACCAGGAGGAAAAACCCAACACAGAATATTTGTATATATTTCAGTTCACCTTTTCCTTAATTTATTTTATTTTATTTTTTAATGCAGATCAAACTGGACTGCTTAGCATAATGATTAGAAATCTGTGTTCCTCTCTCCATCTGGATTTCTTTTTCCTACGTCTGGGTTCTCTAGTCTAATGGACTGATTTAAGTGCTGTGTCCAGAATTATGCTTCCTAGATAAGCAATGACTTCATACAGCCTACAAAGTGAATTTGACTGCTGTAAAGTGTTTCTAGGACATTTTAAAAATAAAAAAATTATTTATTTTTATATATGGTATTCACTTACATGAAATCTGGACTATCTCTTTTGTCAGAAAGGTTTTCTTTATTTAAGAGGATTAAAATTCATGCTCTTTATATTACAACTCTCAGTCAAAATTTCCCTTTAAAATGATGGGAAAAATTTCTCATTCTATCTTGTTGCTTGTCATCTGCCTCTCTCCAAACATATTTTGCACCTCCTCAAGCAGAAAGTGGAAAAGATGTGCCCAAATTTGTAAACAGGAAACGTACAAGTCTCTTTTGCTTGTGTGAAATGTATTCGATGTCATAAAGATAGACTGATATGTTTAATTCATACTGCAAAGTTTTAATCTGCTCATTTGACCTTTTTGATATACTGTCAATAGCACTGGTGCTTCAATAATGAATTTCATGTGTTCTAAGCGCTAAACTGATTTACAGACTTCACAGTGGGTTTTAAAAAGTGTCGTGTCATTCAAGTGGTACTGAAAGAGAACGATGAAGTGTTATGGAGGGAAATGATAAATATTGCCTTTGGCAAATGTCAGAGATACTGAGGCAAATTTCACCCAGCACTTTGCAAGAAGATTGATGAAATGTTTCTTTCTTTTCTATAAAGTATAAAAAGAATTCTTCAGTACCTTTTTATGAATATTCAGCTTCTTTTCTCATATTTCTCATGCATGCATTGGAGTCTGAGGTGCCCCAAAGCCTGAGCCTAATATGAATCAGATAGAGGGAAAGATGCAAGAAAGTCTATGGGACCGTGTTTATATGGCTGGATTTTAGTATGGGGGGAAGCAGCAGGGATGGCTTCTCTGAGAAGAGTTGAGGAGCTGCACCCATGTCACTAAAAGCCAGTTCCAGTGAGATCCAGCGTGGATCCATCACTGCCTAGAGCTGCACCCATCAGCTGCTGTTGCTTCTGAAAAAGGTATTGAAGTAAGGATAAAAAATGATGTGCAGTAACTCTGAGAGTGAAGCAAGAATATGTAAGAGATACAGCTCTGCAGACACCGAGGCCAGTGCAGAGAGGAATAGGAGGTGCTCCAAGTGCTGGAGCAGAGATGCCCCTGCAGCACAGTGAGGAGGATGTGCCCCTGCAGACAATGGAGGAGCACAGCAGCGCAGATGTCCTTGCTGCCGTCTGTGGAACATCCTGTGCTGCAGCAGGTGGATGTGTCCCCTGCAGCCCATGGAGAGCCCATGCAGGAGCAGGATCCTCGTAGGAGCTGCAGCCTGTGGAGAGGAGCCCACACAGGAGCAGGCTTTCTGGCAGGAACTGCAGCCCTTCATAAGTGATCTCCTTGTTCTTAGTCCCCTAGCTTTTCCATGTTATTGTCTCCCTCTGTGCTGAGGATGGGGAGCGAGAAAGCAGCTGGGTGAGCACCTGGCATTCAGCAAAGATCAACCCACAACAGAGATACATGACACAAAGATGCTGTTTTAGAATCAGTTGGGGTGAAGACTAGACAAAAATTTAGAAATGAAACTCAATTTCTATAGGGTTCTGAATTGAGGAATTCCTGCTCTGTGCAAGGTTAGAAGTGAGTGGATGTTGAATAGGAGATGAACGTATATATGGTTTATTTACCTGTGTTCCTAACCATGGAGATAGGTGGTTGTGACAGTCAGTAAATCAAAGAGTCTGCAATAAGAGGCCACAGGCTTTGTAGATTTATAAATATTCCAAGATCAGAGTGAAGAGAGGTGGTGCCATACAGCCCATGCAACGTCTTCTCACCCAGCATTGAGTTAAGGCTTAAATTTATTTTATAATTTTCCTGTTGTGAGCAAATGCATGTTTGTAGCAAGATGCTATTTAATTCAAACTTAACCTGTCATTGTGAGGTTGAAGAATATTGCTGCCTTTCCCTTAGCAAATGTGATGCCCGGCAGGACTTGATCAACATTACAAAGGAATTTGAATCCGAGATTAAATTGGAACCTGAACTCCTGCAGGATCCCACAGCTGTAATGATGGTGCTGAGCTGCTCTTGGCACCAGCTCACATCAATCATCATGAATAAAGCCATACTGATATTTTCACTACATCTCTCTCCTGAATGGGTTCCCTGCATAAAGTAGAAATCCTGAAGGTAATAACAAAACAGTTCATCTCCTTGAAAATCTCCATGGTAATGCATATGCACAGGAGGGAGAGTTGCACAGATAAAGCCAAGTCAAAACCAAGCAATCTTCCCTCTGTCTTTTTTGGCTCTTCTGTGCCCAGCCTAGGGAGCTTCCCACACTGAAAAAGTTCCATTTAAATAAGTAAATTTCAACCATGGTAATTAAAGGTAAATAGTATTTCCTCAGTAATCTGAAAAGTGCAGCTGCACTTAAACACAGCACAAAATAGCTTTTAAAAATTGCTTTAAAAATTTTATATCAACTGTTATAGTTTTACATTTGCATATTTATGTTTATGTTTACATATACATATACATACACATACAGATATGCACATATATATACATAGGCAATATTGTGCTTTCAGAAGTTATGTGAGTCTGTCTCAGATCCAAAATACTTAAACAAATGTTTGTCCTTCAATAAATACATTCTGAAAATACTGTCTGTTTACCAATAACAATTAAAATAGCATTTTGATACCAGAATCAAGATTAAAAATGTTATCAAAAAGAATTTCATAATACTTTGATGAGAATTAAGGATCTTTGAGATGAAACATTTTTTTGGCATTCATTACAAATATGGATGGACATTACAAGATGTATGACGTCCTTCATGCTCTATGATTTTTTTTTTCTGGTGTTTGGATTGAATGAGTGCTGTGGTAAGGTTCTGTGACAAATGTTAAATCAGGCATTTGTTGAAACTGAAACTGATTTATATAGTATACAATCTGGAAATTTTTATATATTTAAAAGGACAAGTTAGTCTTCAATCTGCACTTGATTTTTGAAATTTCAAGAATAAACAAAATGTCAGAAAACAGCTTGGCTAGCTTTGGAAACATTTGTATAATGATAACAGCGCTGACATAAATGCATATGGTCCTGAACCAGTAGTGGACCAACATCTTACCTGTTTTGTGTGAAGAAGCTGTGGTTGATAGAGTTCTGGTTTTTAATGTAAACGAGAAGATCATAACTGGCATCATTGGTGGTAAGGCATAAAAGCATTGAAACAATATCCAAATCCTCTTAAAAGTCTTGTTCTCACTCTATGGATTTTCCTTTTTGATGCCTGTCAAGCTTTGCAACATTGGTGCTTTCTGTAGCTCAGTCTTTGTGGCATATGGAAGTTTGCTGAAGTAGCACAGGGCTGAGGCAGTGCATGGTCCTGGGCTGTGCTGGCAGGGGTCTTGCTGACCACAGTGAGGGAAAACATGCTTCAGATCATGAAAATTTCAGCATACTAACAGCAGGAGAATGACAGCTCCTGCTGGCATTGCACAGTAAAGTGGTCAAGATTTCACAGCCTTCGTGTATCTAAATACATCTATCAATTATTTTTTCAATACAGGTCCAAAACATTTTTATTTCAAGTTCAGGTGTATGCCCAGCTCAATGCTGAAGGAAAATGTGAGGCTTGTTGGTGCTGCAGACATGTTGTTTACAAGGTTAAAAAGCATAGCTGGGGAACATCAAAGGGAAAACATTCATGCAGTCTCTCCAAAGAACGCTTCCCTGAAGCTCTTGTGGCTGCTTGAGAAACCACAGCCTGGTTTCCTCACAGCCTTTCATTCTTAATGGGCTGAGAGAGTGGCAGAAGTGACAGACTGTGACTGACAATTCTGGATACAATCACACTGGATTTAGTGAGGCCAGAATTTCAACTTGAGACCTTCTTACAAAGAAGAAAGCATCAGTTAGATAAAACATTTTATTAAAGCTTATTAAATGTGCCTTACCTTTGCCCTAGACAATGGCAGTTGTGCAGAATTATAATTATCCCTTTTACTTTCCTCAGAAATGCACTGTGTTAGAGAACCTAGGAGCTCATAGGGGAAACCTGGATTGATGAAATAACCTTTCGATGATTGAAAGCACGACTGTTCTCATTCAGCAAAGCCACAGTTAGTGTCATATCAAAGAAATACTGGCTAAAGTGAAGAAATTATATGTACCCACTGCTGAAGGAGATCATGGGCTGGTGAATCTCACTGTACAAGGTATGATAGTGCTACAGCCGCCTCCAAAAGCAGGTGGAAAAGACTTTAGAATTATTGAAATAATAAGCAGGGCTAAGATTTGTTCTAAAAAATGTTTACTTCTGATCAGAATGGAATTTAAAAAAGAGCAAAAAATCCTCCTATTTTTCTGTGTGATGTTGAGTCTTCAAGGTGCATGTGGTTAGAAAACTGCCTTTTCATTTCTAAATTGAAGTATACTGTATTGAGACACAGTAAACATGAAAATCAGTGATGTCACTCTTGCAATACCCTGTGAACTACAGGAATATTCCAAATACAATGAAAGTAAATTACTATGGAGATATTTTATATTTTTTATCTCATAGGGACAAAACAAAACCTATTTAAAATTCAATTTTTTTTTACACTGAAGTGTAACTATGTATCAACACAGTGGAAAAGTAAAATGTTGCAAAAGTTTAAAAGTAAATTTTGGATATGAAGATGAATTTTTAGGGAAAATAAACAGAAACAAGAAAGAAAATTCCATGCTGTTGAATAAGAATAAGAGTGGAATTTAACCCAGTAATCCCAGTCATCTTTAGAAGGTCAGGAGACCTTTCTTCATTCTCTCTGGACAGAATATAATCCAACCAGAACAGGACAAAAAATAGCTCTCTGAGAAACTCCAATAAATTTTTTATATCCCTGTAGGACTATAATCTTCTTAAAGCAGTGAAAATGTTCTGAACCTTTTGTATGTAATACTGGAGTCTAACATACACCGAATTGATGATGGATTTCTCAGGGGGGAAGATTTCAGGTTTAAATAAATTTTCCTTTATATTTAAGAATAACTTTAATATCATTCTAAAGAATGGCATTAGGAGAGTCTGTAGGCATGAAGTACTTGTCTAATTTAATGGCAGAAGCCACTTGAACCATGTGGTTGTTAAAATTGGCTATTAACATTTTAAAGGAAGCAAAGAATAAAACCTTCTAACGTGGTTATAGACTAATTTATTTATCAAGACCTGATAGGAGTCCCAGAAGTTATGAAGCGTTTTATTGACCTCCTGGGTACAGAAGTGTGGGTAAATCAAGCATTCTTCAGAGAACACTTTATTGGACATTTGGGCTTAGCAACAATGTGGTCTTTTAGACAAGTTAGTGTCACTTACTCTGTTAATAGACATGAGTGAGATTTGTGCATTTTTTCGAAGAGATTTAAAGCTTGGACTGAATTAATCTATGAAGTGCATCCTCAAGGTGTACTGCATGACTGGAGATAGTCATAATTTGCTGTTTCAGGTTTAAGCAAAATAACCTCCTTATCTAGTGGCCATTCTCAGCACCAGACCAGCCCAGCCTCGTTGGTTCCCCTACCAGGTGTGGTGAATCCCTCTCACAGATTATAGGGGGAAGTTGAAGAACTAACTTTGAGTAGACAGCAAGTGCCCAGTGCCCTGGAGGAGCCCCAGCCCTGCGGAAGGCTGCCTGTTCTCTTTGGAGAATGAGAAATTTGCAGCAGACCTGGCCTAGCACTGTGTGTAGGAAGGTTGTTATAAAGGATCTTAATTTTTGTTTGTGCTAAGCATGCTGCCAACAAGCACTGATGGATGCAATGAATATGGAACAGGAGCTTGGTGATGTTCGAAATGCTCCTGTGAATGCAAGTGGTCAAGCACTTGGCACAGTGGCTGTCTTGGCTGTGGGTGCTGAAAACAGTAATGACTGTGAGTCACTGCCTACTCTGTGTCTGGTGTGGCACTCCTGTCTTTTAGAAGACAGGCAGCAGCATTTATAACTCACTTGGAGCTAAAATTTAGGGATTACTGAATTCCCCTATGTCAGAGAAGCATTTTCTTAGTGACTTCATGACTCTGTGCTGTACAGAAGCAGAGTATGCTAAGAGAAGATAATGAGTTTCCTTGCTGTTTGTGTAAGGACAGCAGGGTGGACTGTTATGAATATTAAATGCTTCTCATTGCATTTCTCTTTAAATCGAAAATTTACAATATGGAAGACAGGTTAGCAAAAAATAATTTTAGATGCTCCCGTCACATAAATGTCAGAGAAAAGAGCTAAAATATCAGAGAGACCTTGATTTAAAAAAATAAAAAAAGCTGTGGGATGAATTTACACTAGGTGGAAAGAAAAGAGTGGATAGGACCCTGACCAGTGCCAGTCACAGCAAAGGGCTCTCTCTGGGGTGTCCAGGTTTCTGGGGGCCCCAAGTGACCATGTCTAGTAGAGCAGTGAGAAATTTCCAGGTCCTCCAATCCAGCTACTTGGATACTTCAATCCAGCTGAATGGAAGCAAGCAGGTTTTTTGTCTTGGTATCAGATATGTCTGATAATTTGCTTTCCAGAATATTTAATATATTTTATTACCTCTCTTTTGTTTTGCATACATTACCCTTTACAAAGAAAAATTTTAGTGCAAGTCAGTCATCATTCTTGAGGATTATTGCCTTTCCCCTGTGATTCAAGAATACTCCAAGATTTCTGCCTGCTTTTGAAATGTCCTTTCATAATAAAGCTCCAATCTATACTCATTTCCATAACTAGGAAAATTCTCTAGCTAATCTATTATGTTGCTAATTACAGTTTTATCAGTGCTGGACAAAGAAAAAACAGTAATCTACTTTTGCCTAAATTATTTTTCTGTTTCAAATCCTCGCTTCCTGTTTCCTACTGATCTTGAAACTTAATTTCACAAACAAAGTATTTATTAATTTTTATAAATTATCCTTTGCAAGCCTTTCAGAGATTTAGTAAATATAATGTATGATAAAGTAAAAAGTAGGATGTCAGCTTAGTCCAAGTACAGCCAGTCCTATCAATTGTAGAAATGTGAAGATGCAAAACGAAGTAGGAAAAAACCAAAAACCAAAAACCAAAAAACACCAAACCAAACAACAACAAAAAAAACCCCAAAAAACAAACCCATGATGTTGATTACTTCCAGTTTAAAGGAGGAGGCAAATATAAAATAATTGTTGAATTGAAAGCAATCAACATCATGCTGGTTTATGAAAATATGACGAAGGCATGACCTTTCCTTAGGGTAGATGGTGTTTCTAGTAATTTGCTCCACTTTTAAAATTTTAGCTTCAAATCAAGGTTAAGCCAATGGTCTGATAATTGCATACTTTATCACATTGTCAAAACTGGCATTTTAAATGGGCTGTGACTGACCTACTCATAAAATGGGTTCAAATACAAATGGTCACTGTCTGCTAAGCGGGTGCCAAGGGCATGTCATACTTTGCTTATGATGTTTATCTGCTTTCATGAGAGCAGAACGGCCACCAGCTTTAGACCTTCCTTGTCATCCTTTACTTAGGATGAAACAGGTTTGCACTCTCTGAGGTTCCATTGCAACAGCACAGCCCTCCAACACTGGTGGAAAAAAGCTTTATGAAAAAATGAATAAAAATGAATTCACTCTTCTCTCAGTCATGTCTTCGCATCCCCAAGGCAGTATCATATCAGCTGATTCAGAGAGGTAGCAATAAGGTAATGAAGGTGCAGGAGCCTTTTGCCCTTTTTTTTGGGGCCAAGCATGTGTGAGACAGAATTGCAAAAAATTTGCACTTCCGAAAGCAGTACGTCCGGGTGAAGAGCAGGAGATATTTCCTCACTCTCCCCAAAACTAGGCCTTGTTGGCTTGTTAGCGGAAAACCACATTCTCTGCTCCAACAATGAATAGAATTGCATTTCATATGCAATTCCTCATGAGCTGTTGGGTGTGCGTGGTAGTTTTGCCTGGCCCAGTTTTTGCCAGTGAATAGGGTGGGGTACAAAGATGGCTCCTGCATGTCCTGAGTAAAGATTCTGGAAATTTCTCCACCATGTCCAGCAGAGCCAATCTCTGATGGCTCTGAAGATGATGGACATGCTGCTGGCCAAACCTGGGCCAATTAGAGATGTTAGTAACGCCTCAGTGAAAACATATTTAAGAAGAAATCAAAACAGTGTGAGCACGCACTTCTTTTTAGCCAGGGAAGGAGGAGGAGGAGGTAAAAATATGTGAGGGAAACAACATGGAGGCACCAAGGTCAGTGGAGAAGGTGGGGGAGGAGGTGCTCTAGGCGCCTGAGCTGAAAACCCTCTGCCGGCCGTGGTGAAGGCCATGGGGGAGCAGGCGGTCCCCCTGCAGC